>CAJPEV010001139.1:46607-76243 GCA_905338385.1 Darwinula stevensoni
ATTCGCGAGTGGTGGCGTTCGGCTTCGCGTTGAGGGCATTCCGCAGGGCTTCGTCATCGACTGTAGATGGACGTCCTGAGCGTGGTCGATCTCCGAAGGTCGTGTCGCCAGATTCGAAGCGTTTGAACAATCGAGACACCGTGGAATAGTGGACGACGTTGCCCTCGAATGCAGCGCAGATGTTGTCCGCGGCGGCTCTTGCAGAGTGTCCTTAGAGGAACTCGTCGTAGACGATGGGGCGAAGAGGTGCTCGTTCGATCGGAGCCATGGCTGCCAACTAATGGCAGAAGCCGCCTTATATACCCTGAGGGGAGAAGCTTCGAGAACATTCCAGCATATACAAATGCAAAGCCCCGCCCATCATTCCTTTCAAAATTTTTATAAAGAGTTTTAGAAATTGTTGCAAGACTTTCTTTCCAACCCAATAGCTACTTTTCCCTCCCAATATCGCTTGGGTGGGGTTTAACTCTGTTGTCGTGTCCCCCCCCCCCCCAACCTACCCTTCAACTAAAATACACCTCTGCATAACTGCAAACTTTTGAGTGAAGTTCCCTCTGTTTACTGATGGCCAAGGTACTTTCCATCGCACGAACTTCTGCTTCTAACTTGGGATAGGATGTCTAGATGAGCTCCATCGTTCCCATACAGACAACCTTTGTTTTAACATTCGATCTGAACGATAGGCGTTGCTTTGGTTCTGATACAGCATCTGCACGGAAACCTTTCGTATGCCTAACGTTGGCACTTCCCTTCTCAATTTCGTCCGATACTCTAAGCTCGCAGGGCGGGCATACCCCGACTACCTCGCCATATTTCCAGTGCCCAGTTTCATCACTCTCCCAACGTTCCTTCATTAGGTACACTCCGTTTATTGGCCTAGCATTTGCACTTAACAAACCGAGATTTGCAAGTGAATTTGTACCACTTTTAATTAGAGCTGGCACGAAACAGTTTTTAAAACATCGATGCATCGAGGGGGGGCGCTGGAGGATTCAATATTTTCTTTCCGCGAATGGGCATATGTTAATCTTCATCGTTTCTTGGCTCTATCAGTGCGCGGACCTCTATCCGTCTTCCATAATCTCATTCTTGTGACCGGGACGCATATTGTGAAACCTTACTCCTGTTCGAACACTGGGATCGTAACAGCCAATCAAACTCCACCATGGTGTCATGGTGGGAACATGGCTACCCCCGTAGCCGCTGCAGGTTCAAGCGAATCAGGCACAACTCACGAATAAATAGGTCGCGGAACATATGGCTGAGTTCGAAAAGAATATGGGTCTATGGTTTTCTCAATTAAGTTGGACAGCTCAACGCAGGCCAACCTTCTCCCAACTGCCACCACTATGACATTAGGCCTATGCAACATAAAAAGATATTGGTTACGCGATGGCATATGAAGCGATGCGAAGTTAGGCCTAGGTTTCAATTAGCTTAGTGACCAATAGTCATATATTTTTAATGAAGCATCATGAGGTTGAAGGTAATGCAAGTGAGGAATGTGAGTCTTGGTACTGGTTTGTAGCGACTACGTTTTCAATGATAATGTACATTTGGCAACATAGCATTATGGGACATCTGATTTATGCATTCACCCTATATAGCTTGAAGGACTGAAATACATTTTCAGAGAGAAAGTATTTTAAATCACCTAATCTACCAGTGACGAAAAGTACATAGTTGACTTTGTCAGGAGGATGTACCAGAATGCATGAGAAATGGGTTGCTCTCTGGTCATTGAATGGCACTCACCAGCTCAGTCTGGTTCTTTTAGCATTCATTGATCCCCATGTTATGGCAAAACTATATTTTGGAGTTGCTTGCCTTCATGTATTTCTTTTTTTTTTTTATGTGCAATAAGTGCTGCAGGAATGAGCATGAAGATGCTTCCTTGCTAATGTGCCATGGTTAGCACTTTATCACATCCAGGTTCTTCATATTTTTTTTTAATGCTTACTTCATCGGTGTTTGCAATCACTTCAGCCGATCTACTAGGAAGTATTTCTTTAAAGAGGAACGTTCGATTTTTAGCGTATAAGATTGTTACTGAAAGGCACTCAAATTCTGTCACATCGAGCAAGTAGAATGGCATTTTCGGCTCGCATAACTAGGAGCAAGGTATCAAAACCTTACTTAGTCAGACCTATTTACCGATATAGGCACCGACGTGTTTATGTTGGCCATCAAGGGGTTGGCATAGAAGTAAAGCGACGACACTAGTGAGATATATTCTAATTAGGGCTGTACCGAAACAAGTACCAACCCAAGTTTATTCACCGACTCACGGTGAACAAACGTTGGTGACGCCCCTGACAAACTTCTTAATGCTAATTCGACTCGTTGAAAACATTCAAGCAAGAATAGGGCGTAAGATAGCATGGAGAGGAGTAAACGAATGTTTCGAGTTCGGTGGGGTAGTGGTAGCACACATGACCGGCAATCAGGAGGCTCTGGTTCAATTCTCGGCGGTCCCCTGGCTTTCTTTAATTGATGTAAGCGATGAGTTCTCGCATAGCTTTGTGTTTCGTTGGGAGGGTTTTTGTCCCTAAATGCAATCGATTCCATACATTCCCGACCAACAAGATCTATATTTCACGCCATCATTCATCATTTTCATTGGGATTATTATTCGTTAGACTCACATTGAATATAGGCCAGATACCCCTTTGAGGGAACAAGATCGCTCCTCTCGTTGTGAATCAGCTGACAGGATCTATCATGCTCCCTGAAGTTGAAAGCGAGGCAAGCCTGGGACAGGTCGTCCCTCAAGCATTTCACGTGGCATTCATTGAAGGTCTCCACTCTGAACTCCTGCGATACGTTCCCATACCGCAGTCCTTCGTGTACGGCATAATACACTAGGACGTCCGAGGATAATCCAGGGCAGAATAAGCACGAAACAAAAATCGAAGACAAGAAGTAAACCATTCCCCTGTCATGGGAAAGGAAAGTCGACGTTGACAATTGCATGGACAAGATGAAATCCTTAGATGAAAACGTAGCCATTATTCCCCCTTAATACAAGTCAAGGAGCGTCAGGAGGTGCAAATAAAACTGATTCCCATCTGCGAGGAATTCCTGTCTTCAACGCTTTGAACAATGTTTTCTTTTTACATTATGGTTTTGTGACAACCGTTTGGCCTTGCTCCCTTTATATCAGGGAAACTCACTTTGGTATTGGGGTCTTTCAGCTCCAAGTTTTCTCTCAGAGTGTCTCCAATTCTGCTAGCTGTACGTAATTCGTTTATGCAATGAATCAGGAAATGAAATGCTCACATGTAATTGAAAGTATTAGTTTTATATTTAGTAATTAAATAATATTAGTAATGATATTTAAAATTTTCATTAAACGGTAAAGTGGTGAATGTAAACAATTTTTTTTACTGTGCATCGCCGAAGCGAAATGAAGAAGTCGAGTTCCAACAAATTACATTGTAAGAAGGATGAAAAGTTGAATAAACATTGTGAGGAGACACATTGTGGGTCCTTCAACCCCTGCACTCAGAGAAATCGGTAAATCGAGAAGAAATACTTCTCTCAATTTTCGCTTTTCGATTTATTTTTCTCAAGAGAAAAAGACATCAACTGGATTTTCGATTTATATCTCTCCCTGCCCGATCGCGCAGGGTCGCCTGAAAGGCGTTCGCAAAACCAAAATACGTCTATAGCAGAGTCGGAAGGGTGTTTTGAGTGGCTGCGCATTGTCTAGACACATGTTAACTTCCGTATTCCACTTCATCGTGAAGAGGAAGCCCCCTCCCCTCCTTCCTAGGTTAGAAGAGTATAAAATGTTGGGCTACATTCCAGCGGTGGGTGGGGAAAGAGAGCCAATGACGTCACTGGTATACACCCTCCTCGGCTGACTGATAAAATCTCATTTTTCTAGTCTTTCTCCTCTTTTAAAAATGTAACATCGGTCAGTTTTTCCTTGCCATATTGCCTTGCTCTTTGGACCTCCATTCTATTGCGCTCGAACGATTGCATCTCTAGATTGTGGCGCTGCCAGGTTCATAGCATTCGCAGATGCCGGTCCGATGTGCAGTCGCCGCCTGCAAGAACATCTGATGATTTTGGAGCCGACGGAGTGAAACGTTCGTTTCATCGTTTCAAAGGAACCTAGGTTGTGAAAGACCTAAGTGATGCGGTGGAAACGCGCGGAAAATGAAATTCCTGAAGTAGACTGAGGGAGGGATCCCAAAACAAACCTTTGGGCTCGATTGTCATCTTTCGCCGAGATGATCCAATCTAAATTCCAACTCAACCATCGAGTATCCCGAATATCTGTAAGAACGCGGCTGTTCACCTGGATTCTCTTCGTAAATTCTGAGTTGCTCAGCAAGGGCAAGAAGGTGAGAAAGGAATGAAAGTCTTTCGTTGAAGTTTGCGAGAAGGAATATCTTCATGATGTTCCTGAAAATTACATGATTTGCCATGACCATGACAAACAAGTTCCCTTCCTCTGATTTGGGGATTCAGCAACGCAGAACGAGGAAGTCTGACAATGAACGCATATTTTCATTGCCATTTCAAAAGGGCAAATGACACATGTTAACAATTTCCGTAAATAATAATATATTCTCACTACAGTCGCACCCCCCCAAACTTTTCAGTACGGAATCCTCCCCGCCTCTTTCCCATTCGATGCTTTCCCTTCTTCAATTTAAGGGATATTTTTTAAATCAGCGATAGGTTACGAAATGTTGACATTACGCTTCAAATAATATCATTACATCGGAGGAAAACCAATGGCGAGAATGGAGCAGTCGAGGCTGGTGTATACCAGTGACGTCATTTGCCCTAGGGCTAGAACCGCCATTATTCGGGGCTTCGCTTTCGACCCAACCTTATCTACTCTTCTAACCTGGGAAAATACCATATCCCTGATCGTCATCTGATGAGAATCAGCTTATCTTCCCGCCCTCCCTTGCGTGAGGCCTAGCTGAGTGGTGGAGCGTCTGGCTGCCCCATGTGCAAGTTCAGGGTTCCATTCTAAACAACATATCTCCATCGTTGCCTTGCTATTTTTATTTTCCTCATGTTTGAACACTCCTGTACGAAATGTTGGAGAGAGTTCACGAGCGACGAGCCAGAAAAAAAGGTCCTTATTTTTCATGGTATAAATGGGTTTGAGCAGGGAATGACTCGAATAAGAAACGACTAGTAGAGACCTTCGGCGGGTTGAAAGAGACTGAATTTAGTCAACTAGACATACTGAGTGGTTAGGGAAAAAGCGGAATGGGATCGGCCCTGTAGATGTCATGAAAGGTTAGGGTTCATCCTGGGGATGTCCAGCCGATTCGGCTTCAGGGTCATCGTCCCCAGCAGCAACTCACGGTCGTAGTCTGGTTCTTGACCGTGGAGGAAGCATACGACTGAGAAAGGAGGAAATGTTTCGACTCTCGACCACCTTTCAATTTTAGCAGAGGCATCTTACACCACCTTCACGCCTGGTAGATTACCTCTACTTGACGATCAAATTAAACCTCTAGAATTCCATTGAACTCATCCAGTCCTGTGGGATTTTAGAGCCAACATAAGTTCAAGCCTCAAGCGCACAATATAATTATACGCAGTTTCAGTTTCGTAGTTGAGTTTTCATTTTACAAAAATCCTTCAACAGAATTTACGTCAAGCCCTTTCACTTGAATTGCGTTCTGATTCGAGGAAGGGTGAGATGAAGATCGCGCCGCCTCAAGTTTGGGAGCTATAGGCGACCGGTTAATCGCTGTCGTACTCTTGAATTTACATAAAATAATTAGCCAATGTATTAGGGTTGAATAAGTCATCATTATCTTTGAATTTATTTTATACTTTTATGCTATAAAATGTCCCACAGGTCTCGTTGGGTAATACACAGGCGTCAAACTAAGCTTTTTTTTTTTATTCTTGTCACTTTCCTGTAAGTACATATTGACCAAAAATGGACTCCATGCGCTGGGATGACAGTGTGAGGGACATGCAATCGTGCTTTATCGAATGCTGCAGTGATCGAAGAAGCGAACTGGTTGACCCTACCCGAGGACATCGAGAGTGGCGGAGGCTTCGATGCCGTCATCTGCCTGGGGAACTCTTTCGCTCATCTCCCAGACTTCCAGGGGGATCAAGCCGACCACAGGTTCTGAACTCCCTTCTATCGCCCCAAGGCGTTCCTTTCACACTGCCCTCTCTCTTACGTCGTATGATGTTGTCCAGATTGTCGCTGAAGAATTTTGCAGAGTTCGTGAAGCCCGGCGGGATCTTCCTCATCGACCACCGCAACTACGACTACATACTGGACACGGGGAAAACACCTGCCAAAAACATCTACTACAATGTAAAAACCCTTTTTTTTTTCCCTCACCTTCAAATTCCAGTTGGACAAGCTCAACTCTTTGTTTCGATCGTTTCGAAAACGTCTTTTGCCTTCCAATGTTGTGAGCTAGTGTTTTGAGACTGGCAAATAGGCGTCATTAGCCAACGGAAATTTAATTATTATTTTGCTCGCTCACACAATCGGCCAATTACAGCTCATCACTCGAGATCTTGACGCCTTTTTTCAGATGAAATTTTTGTTATACATACAGATGATGAAATGTCCCCCAAAAAGAAAACTTCGACTTTTTCACCTGGAGGACACCTCTTTTGACCAATTGGCACTTGTGTTGGCGCCGAATTTCTCTTGGTTGCAGACCGTTATGATCCGACTATTAATCCCGCGGGATTAGCGGAGGACTCCGATGACCAGGTTTTGTATTGCACCTTTCGCCCGTGGGGTACTTGACATCAGCCTCAGTGAACCTTCCTTGGCTGAATACAGGTATCGGAGGTACTGGACTTGGTGGGTCCGGGTGGAAATAAGTCCAACGGGAATTCGGTAACAATACAATAAAACCTGTGTTTCTGTTCCTTACTACAAATTATGGCTGTCACGATAGATCGATGCATCGATACCACTATCGATCGTTTTTTCGACCATCGCGATGTTTCAGCAAAAGACTTTTAAGAGGAAATGTCCCATTGGGTCAAGGCGAATACAGTCCATCCGGGAAATATGAAAGACTGGAAGGAAAAAAATAACATGACGGATCGGTGACAGGAAGTGGGAAAGGAGAGGGAGGGAAGACAGAGAAAATTTTTTTCTGTTTCAGTCTTCAGCTCGATCTCATTAGGTTCATGCTGCGAAAGTGGACTGTTCTTATACTACCTTGATTTCGAAGCGTACATTGGTTAATCCCCTCTCTGTATTCCCGTCTTTCTCTTTAGTATACAAGCTTACCTTTTTAAAATGTTTAACTTTCCCGGAGAATTTTATCTCTTTACTTGAGTTTACTAAGGTGAACTCAAAGTGAATTTTTTACATGGACGTTGTTTATTATCGGTTGTATCGATGTTTTCGCAGCCGCCGGTCTTGCACCATCGCCATGTTTGCTATCTGCCGGTGCCGATGTCCAAAGAACACCGTGTAGAACGAAGAAAAATAGGGGGGAAAATTACGTGAACGGGCTTGGCAACTGATTCTAAACGGCAATAAGAAAAAATTAGGGCTGTCCTGATGCATCCATCAATGAATGGATGTAATCTTCGATAATTGGAGGCATGGTGGGTTTCATTACTCCTTGCGAAGGTCACATATTCGATCACATGTTTGAGATTATGGAAGACGGATAGAGGTCCGCGCTCCAATCGAGCCAAGAAATGATGGAAGACAAACCTACGCCCAATCGCGACGAGAAAATATTGAATCCTCCGACCCCCCCCGATGCATCGATAAACTATCGATAGTTCAGGTCGATGCATCGATGTTTTGAAAACTGCTACCGTGACAGCCCTACTACAAATATACACAACCAACAATCAACAAGCTGCTCAGGTCATTCGGCGAGGCGAGGCGGTCCGGGGATGGGGAGCGCTCCTTGACGGGCGACGACGGGGTTCTTGCTTCTTGAAGAGTATCAGGCGGGGTCTGCTGAGGTCGGGAAAACCTTCGTCTCTTCCACGACGGTACCGCGAGGGAAATAACGCATCCTCGCGCCTCGGCCAGCTTAGTCTCGACCCGCGGTCGAGGTGGACTCTGGGGGAAAATTCCCTCAGACACGGTAGGACCTGTCCCGGGGAGCTATGTCTCCTGATCGCGAAGCGTAGGTGAGGTATAGTCTATTCAGCCTCAAAAGACTCACTTGCGGCTTCGATGTGACAGGTCAAGGGGGAGCCTTGGTCATTAAATATCACTTATGCTCCTCACCTGAGATATGGTGAATGGAGGGATATTCCAAAAATCAGGGTTGCCGACTTTCGTTCAATCTGGTGAAGCGGGATCCCAATGGATCTGTCTCAGCTGACTGAAATGTGCTGTCCTTTATCTGACAAAACTGAAGCGTGTCAACCTTTAGCCCCCCCCAAGGACTAAAGGACCAAATAAAGCTAAAGGGACATCAAATCTTTTGTCCTCAACCAGGTGTATCTTTTGCTGCCGAATAGACAATATGAAGCTATCTCCTAGTCTGCTGTTCCAACACGCAGTCGCGGTGAACAAGAGAGGGAGAATTCCCTCAGACGCGGTCGGGCCTGTTCTGGGGAATTACGTCTCCCGGTCGTGGAGCGTATACCTACCTCTTCAGGGCTTGGGTCGTGCTGGATTGCACTACTTTACCTCCTGGGGCCTGTTTCATGGAATTTACAAGTTCTACAAGTTACAAGTACTTGCAAGGGTCGTGTTTTCTTGTTCAACTCTTCCAGCCAGTCCCGCTGACTCTTCGCACAACTACGACAAGACCCTTGTAATTATATGTAACTTGTAACTCGTAGATTCCATGAAATAGGTCCCTGGTCGTGGAGTTTCAAGACGGGAAGGCCTGTGGTCTCGATCAGATAACTCTAAGTCAAAGAGTTGGGGAAGGCCGCTGGTACTCCCCGATAAACACATCTCCTGGTCGTGGAGAAGTTTTACTGCGGGAGGCGCATTCCCCGGGCGTCGTCTAGTGGGCAAGCCCCTTAGGGATCGTGAGTCCATCATTTAGGGCTTCGGGCCAGGACACTTCCACTCCAATTTCCAACAACCAGCCTAGGGTCACTAGAAGCTTCCCTGGCTATTTCATTCCAAATTGGAAATTGAACTTTTAGTTTCGTGTACGCCTTTTATTCACAATCGCCGGGGCTCGCTAGCGACATCTAGCGGCGGAGGCTGAAAGTATAGGTCAGGGGTCAATCACTCCCTTTCACCAGGGTCACAGATTTTTACTCCCTTACCGTGACAATACATTACAGTGCGTTCGTCTCCTTCCATCAGTAAGGGAGGGTTTGGCACCATAGACCTCGGGGCACGATGAACCACCCCTGCAGCATCTCGAAAATCGAAGATGCTGCCATGAAATTCACATGCATGCTTCCTCGTGCTCGTGTAAGTTTATTCTAGTGGTCTCGAGTCATTTCGTGCTTTTGTTTCCGTGTATTTGAACAAGGAAGAAAACTGCTTATTTTGGGGGGAAAAAAAGTCAAAACAATTTTGGTTTAGGACGTAATGAAGGAATTTTTTTTTTCTCGACTTGTCTATGTTATTTGTCTAAATTTGATATGTTTTGTTATGTCTATGTTATTTGTTATGTCTATGTTATTTGTTATGTCTATGTTATGTTCAGTTATTTGTCTAAATTTTGACGTGGTGCACTTTTCGTTACGATCTTATGCTTTCTTGCCATTCGCAGAATTGTAGGGGGAAAAAAGGGAGCACCACGGATCACGGGCGATCCGTAGTCCGTGGTGCCCCATCAAGAACGATGCTGCAACATTCTCTTGTCTTTCACAGTTGAGTTCATCAAATTTACAACCAGGATGAGTTCCACAACAGTTCCTGGCGTTCAAAAGGCGATTTCGGAAAATTCAGCACCAGTTGGACAGGTTATTTAAGCTGGACGAGTCGAACTATCCGTGGGATTCGGGCTAATTGTAAAAGTCTTCCTTCAGTTGTTGCTTTCCCAGGAGATTGCTTACAAGACACATGCTCCGTAATGTCCCTGAAGGATCTTTGGGCTGGCACATCCTTGCTGGATGACCACCGAACATTTCAAGCATGTGCTTTAGCATATCCAAAAGTTCACGCGATGTATTACAGAACCCCCAGTTCTTTTGATTCCGGGCAATCATGACGCCCATTTGCGAATTTCAGTCTTGCCATTCTCAAGAAAAATGCCATCATTATCTTGATATACCTCCCCACTGCTCGCACAAGATGCAGCCTCTGGACAAGACAGTTTTCGAACCTTATAAAGCGTATTTGAAAGATGCAAGGTCAATGAGAAACCCGGGACAGAAAGTTAACATTTACGAAAGGATTGGTTTTATTGGGTAAGATGAAAATGGATGGGGAATTATGTGCAACACCAGGAAACATTTAAAATGGATTTAATTTCCATGGAATATGATCATTCGATACCACAAAAGGTATTGAAGTTCTCTGAAGTGAAAATTTGTTGTGTGGATTCCGACAGCACTCTGAAGTTCTACTTTGGATATATGTTGAACATATCAGGCAGTAAATGGGCAAAAGTTGGGTATGTTTGCAGCACAACAAAACTATTCAGGACTAAAAATTAAATGTAAAAATCCATGGTGTCCCACCCTCCCTTACACAATATACTGATATCTACAAACACCCATTATTGCATTTTAATAATTGACGACAGTTCATAAAAATGTTTCATTATGATTTATCAATGTAGGATAATGGCTGAAAGGGAAATTGATATAATCCCCTCCCCCCCCCAAAAAAAAGAATAAAATTAATATAATAAAATTCGAGAAGCGGGAGATTGGTCTGATGTACACAGACCTCTTTACCTTCCATTGAAGATTGCAGTTGGAATTTATTTGAGTAGAAAGCAGGCCTACGTACTATTGCCGCTTTTCCTCGTTTTCAAGCCATTTACTAGAATATTTCTAATGTTCCCTTCTTAAGCTTGAAAAGCGAATTTTATTTGCCGATAGACCTTTTTTATTTTCAGCCCTTCAATTGTATCGGTTTAGTTAGCAACAGGGTCGCAACCAAGGGGGGGGGGGGGTTCAGGGGCTCTGAACCCCCTCCCCCCCCAACCCCTGCTCATGATGGTATCTCTCTTCTCCATCCAAGAAGAGAGATACCATCCCCCATCCTTCTCCAAGGGTGGGGGATGCAGAAATATATCATGAGCAAACGACCTGAGAGCGGGGCTGGGAAGGCACAAGGATAGGATGTGAAAGGTTAAGGTCACGCCAGTCACATGTAGTAACTCACTTTAGTAAAGTGAACCTGTGAAGGAAACGTCCTGCACATGGGACGCTACTGAATTTTTTCTGAAAACGGAAGGACAATAATTCAAATAACCTGTACGTGATTCACGCCTTTTAACGAATTTTCAGTTACATGTCTGCGCAGCCATATTTGGGATGAATCCCGAAATTAATTTAGTTCATTTTCAGCTTTTTTCAGATACGGAATGTGCTTTTATCATTTAGTGTTCAAATTCCGTTTCATAACATTTCATTCACCATTTCATAACATTTTTCTTCCTTTTGATTTTCTTTGTTCGCGTCGTTTCGAGTTTTTGTTGAGTATATCTCTCCTGATGATTTGATAACGCCTTCTTGCATTCGGAGACATTTGAAAGACAGGTCATGAGAACTTCGAACCCCCCCCTCCCCCAAACTTTAGGGCTGGTTGCGCCGCTGGTTAGCGACCACATGAGTCAGGCTAGTTACTGAAAGCTATTTCTTTTTCTCTCCCTTTTTTCTCCAGAGTAAGTACATAAAAGACATCACGACATCCACAGTGTACAAGGAAGGGAAGGCATACATGGTAACAATGGATTATTGCATGGACACAACCACCATCGAGGACAATTTTGACGCCACTGACTCCAAGTATGCCAAAAAGGGAAGACTCCATGGCAAGGCTCTCAAGTCAGTAATTTCTCACGATAATGTGATTACGTCTTCAAGTATACAGATCTGAAATGCCTGATTTTTGTCTCTTTCTTCCTTCAGTCACTTTCGGTTGTCGTATTATCCCCACCGTTTGAACGACTTCATCGGATTGCTTAAAGAGGCATGCGGTCCCAATTCTGCCATTACTACCTATGGAGATTTCAAGCCCGTCGGAGAAGTCCCTGACCCAGCATTTTACATTCATGTCGTTCAAAAGCCTGAATAAATGTTCCAGAATCAGGCACACTAGTGCGGTACTTCACGCCCCAGTGATCGGAATGTCTTGAGTTCTTCGTGCTGTATTTGAGATACATTATGGTGGATGTAAATTTCTCAAACTAGATGAATAAGAAAGAAAACGGATAATAAAGTTTCCTTACGTGAATTTTTTTTGCAGATCCTTTGATTGTTCCTTTCAGTCCTTCAATTAAAACGATTCAGTTAGTGAAGAAGATTCACTACTTAACTTTAGACAGCAGCCGTACTCTTGGGCCCCTATCGGATCCCAGAACTACCACTGACTTTTCCAACCCTCAGTGATGAGGGTTGGAAATGCCTTCAAAAGGCATTTTTTGCAAGAAGTGTACAGTATTGGCCAAAATAATATCACCACTACAGTTTGAATGTAAAATTTTAGCTTTCTTCAATTTAATCAAGAACACCATCATTTCCAACAATGTATTATCTACAGGTATTATAGGGTAAACGCCCCAGTTTTTAGCCACGCTGATAAGACTCCCATAGGAAGTGGACACCCTGTGCGCACACCGGGAAACACTAGTAATAGGTTCTCGTATGGGAAGATGTTGATAATCTGGCCGTTTTTCAAGCATTCTAATTATGCTGGATGTAAGCCTCACTGACCAACAACTGAAGACCGGCCAGAAACCGGGGTGCTTACCGTGCTTGTTTATAGTTCAGAAAGGACATAAACTCAGTAAATCAAATGTCAGTAATGCCATACAGTATGCCGCAGCGAATTCAAGAAGTTATGAAACTCAAAGGTCTCCATTCACATTATTTAGCTGTGTTTGCCATTATTGACATTTGATTTACTGAGTTTATGTTCTTCCTGAACCATAACAAATTATATACTTTGTTGGAAATAATGGTATTCTTGATTAAATTGAGAAAAGCTAAAATTTTACATTCAAACTGTAGTGGTGATATTATTTTGGCCAATACTGTATATCTGATTTGGTATACTTGTGACGTGATGATCACTTTTAGTCTAAACCTGAGAGCAGAAAGTTCCTGGAGTCAAATGGAGAATTTCAATGAGATCGCACCTGCATTACGCCAGTGCACAAGAAGGAATATGTAACATTTGGGTCGTGCACACAAAGTAGGATTTGGCTCTGTTCAGAGCCAATGGATTCATGGAACATCAAATATCCCATTCAAAAGCAGAAAGAAAACCGTAATGTTCCAACTTTCTTGATTGGATAGTCCTTTCTTTTCTCGCTTGAAAGTACGTGCCGTTATCACGGTGAGTTGTGTCAACGGAAAGCTCTGTGTCCTTTCATTCAACATGCTATACATGAGGGCTCTTGCAGCAGTTTCGACAGGGAGACAAAGAGAATATAGTCTACCCTACCCGTCACTTTTCCACAGTAATTTTGTTGGAATGGTGTATTGGCCCATTGTATCAATTTGATTATGGCAAAAACGCAGATCCATCAGGGGAATCGTGAGATATCATGCTTAACCCTTATCCGGTTTTCCCCAGGGATGTCCGACGTAAATGTCAGATGACAATATGGCTGGAATCTCAAAGATTGGATGGACTTGAATGCTAAGCATACTCGTAGATGAAAGGTGTAGAGATATTCTCCAAGTTACCACTGCATGTCTCACAAAACACAGAAATAGTGTCAGGTGAAAGACAGAGAAATTCATGAATCAATTTCGCTCTTACAGATTTGCAACAAAAACTATTAGTTTGTCTTTTGAACGAATTTCCCAAGTTTGGTAGGATTACATTCTCTGCTTAATCTACTGTGCAAAAGTGCAGAACAATTTCAGAAGAATGCAAGAATGTCAGGCAACTTCGTCATACACGTGCATACCCGTTAAGCTGTCTGTGGGAGTAAAACCAGCTCATCTGAACTTATAGGTGCAGCCATTGTAGATACAGTTGTTGCAATGTGGGTTAATCATGTAGGTTGGCTGCATCAAAACTGAAGTGCAGAGCGCTCATTTCCATTGAAACACGAAGCACAAGATATGACAACAATGGTAAACATCAGTGCACTCATCTGAACTTGCTGTGTCAGCAAACATGATTCATGTCATGGACAATGGGATGAGGATTTCCACTTGGTTGCAGGAACAGAGACAGTGGTTTATTCCAAGAACTGAATATGCTTAGTGCAACAATACTGAAACATGAAAATGAGTTCTAGGCAAGCATGCAAGGGTTGGTATCCATGATGACAACTGCACAATCGAAATAATTCTGGTCTGCATGAGCAACAAAAGTTCCAGTATTTACAGTCATTAAACATAAGAAGGATGACATTAATTCAAGATAGGATGTGACAGGTTCAGAATTTGTATTTGAAGTTCAGCTTCAGGAGATACTTGATATTCACTTGAGCCACATCATACACAATGAATCTGGAATACCATATTGTCAAGGATAATGGAATAACTTCACACTGACCTTGATTTTCTACTTGGTTCACCCTAGCAGGGGAGGAAGACTATCTCCAGCTTCCTGTTTTCTATGATAAGCAATACCTATATGGTTACCTTTTTCCTTTATAGCCAATTGCAGACTTATGGAATATCTATGGAAGTGTCCAATGAAATATTTGACTGGGTGGTTATCATAAATGCACAGCAATGTGGATTTGTGAATGAGTTACTTTTCTCATCAAAAACTTGTTGTGTACAATACTGCTGGCATAACTTATTAGAAATGCCTAAAACCCACTTTCTGCCTATTGTGCTAAATATAACACACCCCATCAAATTTGCGTTACTTGTATTATGTTAGAACTACAGTGTGACACAAAAGTCACTTGACAAATGAGAAAAAACCCCTTTGTCTAAAATCTTTATTTTTGAACTAGTGGAGATGCTCAAAGTGTTCTCTGTGAACCACAATGCTGTTTAACATAGCCCCAGAGGAAGAAATCAGGGGAGTGAGGTCAGGTGATCAAGGGGGCCATGACACAGGTCCACCCCATCCAATCCACTGATTTCCAAACAGGTTATTCAATCAAGATAGCAGAGACTTTGGTCAAAACGGCCAAAAAGTTCACGACAGCGAATTGTAATGTGTATTTAGTGAACACCTACGAAGCAAAAACAAAGATTTTAGACATAGTTGTTTTTTTTTACTCATTTGTCAAGTGACTTTTGTGTCACACTGTATTTTGCCAAAGTGCAGTAAGTATGTGACACATTAGACACAAAGCTCCCAAACTGCCTTTAATGTGCAGTTATCTATTCACCAACTTAGTGAAACACTACTTACATATAGTTTTTTCATGACAAAATAAAAATTAACACAGTAAGGGGTTACATCAGAGATGCTCAGACTACAGCCTGCAGTCCAGATCCAGCCCATGGTAAAAATGTGGCATAATACTTTTGCCCCTAAGCTTACCTTAAAAAAAAAAAAGCAATTGAAAATCTCATTCAATTCTGTCCACTCTGTTCTGGGCCATTTCAGGTCCCTCCTCATATGTAGCACTGGGAAGTCTTATTGGTCTTATATTGGTCTGATCCAGTCAACCACTAATGCTACCCAATTACAGACCTTAGTCATCTGTAGATGACTAAGGTTTAAGCAACAGGCATGTAACTGATGTTTTTGTCTTTTGCCTGCTCTGCAGCATGTCTTGTCAGGCACCTGTAATTACACAGGTTTTGTTCACTGAATGTTCAGGAGTATTTTCCTAAGCTCTGCTGAGTGCTTCAGCAATTTCCAATTGCAAGACTTATCTAATCATCATAACAAAATGTGCTCAACGGCTCAAAATATCAAGTACTGTTTCAATGCATGCAAGTATGAGGCAAAAGTCAAAACATCACAGATACTGCTCAGCTGCTGACTTTTCTTCAAAATGTGGATAAAAACTTTGTTGTAGCTGAGGAACTCACAAATCTTCATAGCTTGCTTGTGTCAACATATATCTTTGAACAGACCTTCTCCATCATGAAGTTGAATAAAAATTGGTCAAAAAGCATAATGCACACCTGTGAGTCATGCTAAGAGTGGCATCTTTGAAGCAGGAACCAAACATTCTGTAATTGATGTGATCCAAGTGCCAACTTTATGTCTCTCATTTCATTGTCTCCATTAAGCAATGCCTGTAAAGATAGTTAGGTGGTTTGCCTCTGCTTTCATTAATTCAAAAATTTAGGTTATGGCTCAGATTAGAGTGGCCTGTCACTGTTCATGCAGTCTGTTGGCTCAGTAGGTTTGAGCACCCCTGCTTTTAACATTGAAATCACTCTCAATTCAGTCAGTAGAACTCTCCTTGATAAAAGACTACATAATAAGGAACTTGAGGAGAATGAAGATGAAAAGGATACTCATTATAGAGGAGGGAGGTGTCATCAATGCCACTGGAAACACCTTTTCCAAGAGGAACAATGGTTCCATCAGAGAGGACCTTGTTCTGGCTGGGATCAGGATGAGTCCTCCCAATCCCCTTCACACTGTGCTTTCCTTTTGGAGGCTTCTTCAAGCTCTCTGCATGCTTTCTTTCATACCTGAACCACAACAAACACAGTTGTATCACTCAAGAACCATCCTACAGGTGGGACATTCTGGAGTCATACTTACATGAGCCAAATTTTTAAATTTTAACTGAAATTTATTTAATCAAACATAATGCATGACCACTTTGTGCTGTGATTAAATGAAAGCAGATTATGGGTCTAAATGTGTAACTGGTTACCAAATTATCTTCATGAACCAGTTGCAAAAGGTTAGTCTTGGGTCAACTGCCATGATACATCCCCCCTCTCTGTTCTCCAACAAAAAAGAAAAGGAAGAATTTACTTTCTGTGGTAGACTCCTATTTTCCTTGATATATTTCCCCCCTCACTGGAAGCCATTCTTGACACTTTGGTTTGGCTGACAGCCAACCAGTTGGTGTTCATCAGTTACTAGTTGATGAGTTAATTGGAAATTGAGGCCCCTAAGATGAGAGTATTATCCCTAAGATGCATCATGAGCACCTTCTTTCATGCTCTACCTCTAGAAATATTGACTCTGACACTTCTTCAATTTTCAGAAATGTATGGAACAGAAAATAAACAAAGCAGTAAAGGAAACAAATAGATTCTCTGACTTCTGAAACTTTCCACCTTGAAGTTTTGCTATTGCATTTTGTTTCATAGTAAATGCCATGTAAAATGCATCGACTTTCATTCTTGTGCAATCATTGCTACAGAATATGTATTAACAAGCACATCACATTGGTAATAAATCCTGGTAAAAATGTACCAATATAAGAACTGGAAACAAGGTACAGACATCACCAGAGGTAAATCAGAGACTGATAACTGCAGGGCAGCAGGATATTTGTAACAACAAAACTGTACTACAAACCAGCAGGACCTTGAAACATAATTTCTATTGTCATTGAATGGGGGACAGGAAGCAGCATTTAGGATTTGAAAATTGCCTCCTCCTTCTCTTGATATTTAGAATAAATTGTATCCTTAGAGATGGCAAAGGAGTTTTTACATTTAAATTTAACTTTTATTCTTCTCTTTTCATCAGCAGGACAGATATAATGATCCACATGATGTATTAATGAGCTGCAATAAGAGAGGAGATGAGAGAGAAAATATCTGTCCATACCCTTAGTATTCTATGCAAAAGCTGACCACCATGCAATTTCTCCTTGTTCAATTATCAATTTCCTTTGAGTGTGACTGAAAAGAATAGTTAAAGCCCATTTAAAATAACAAGTAGGATAAAAATTGATTAGTCTCTGGGGTTGTTCCCTTATTCCAAAGACACATTTGATGGGGGATATTTTCACAGTAAGCATGACTTAGATGGACATGAAAATGCAAGACATGTTCAATATTAAAATTGACAACAAATTATACAGGATGAGTCAAAAGTCCTGTCCACCTTTTGAAATGTTGATAACTTTTGAATGCCAGACTGGACTGAGATCCAATTTAGACCATTCAGAGGAAATGAACATCCTCTATCTACAGGTAAGTTTTTGCATTATTTGACAATGCCATTGTTTTCCTGATCAGTTAATTCCAATTAGCCACCATTTCAAAACAATATAATTTGTTATGCATACAAGCAACAGTGCTGATTCAAATGCCACTAAATAGAGCAGACTTCAAAGTTTATTTTCATGCACAGTTCAGTGCAAGGTATGCTCAACATGACAACCACACATAGTCAACAATGCTGAGGTGTACAAGCATGTTGTTCATCAAGCTATCAGCAGCTTACTGTCAGTTTCACAGACACAGTCTGTTATTGCTTTCAGTTCAGGGACTGTCCAAGTAGCTCTCTTGAACACTTTTTCCTTTTTTTTTTCCCTATTATTTCCAAAGGAAAAAGTCATGTGGGTTGATGTCAGGGCAAGTAGGGGGCCATGACAAACCACTGGTGAATATGTGTGAATAGTGGTTTGAGATGACCCACTCATGAATTTAATGCGTTGTTTGCCTGTTGATACGTGAATGACATCAAGTGATTGCCAAGTGCACAGAAAAAAAACTTTGAAGTCTGCTCTATTTAATGGTAGGAGAGTTGCCATGATAGCTTTTATAATTCAAGTGTTACATTATTTTAAAATGGTGACTAATTGACTCTTTTTTGGGTATTCTTTTAATGTATTCAAATCTGGAATTGCTTGTGCACTTTATTCCAATTCAAAGAAACTTGGGGAAATTGACTGAAGAACCACTGACTCTCTAAGAGTGTAGCAGAAGTTCATCTTTGTTCCAAATTGAACCAGAATGTAATAGGAACTGCTTGAAACTAAAAAAAGTAAAAATCTGGATAAACCCCCAACCCCCAGTCAAATGTCCAAATCCATTTGAATAGACACAATGGAAACAGTAGTAGACCTGCCTCATTTTGGAGTTCTATGAACTGATTGTTCTGAAGGAAACTATGAATTGTTTAACAGGAAGATTTATCAATTGCTTCGAAAGTTAATGTGGTTTGTGACAGCAGAGACCACAATTTCTCAGTGAAGAATTCCTCAGGTCGAACAAATGTTGTGGATTTCAAGCTTATAACGTGGAAGTGAAATTCTTGACTTTTGTATGGTGTAAGCCAGTGGTCTCAAACTTGCAGCCCATGGGCCATATGCAGCATGCAAGCACTTTCAATGCAGACTGCATACACCAAGAGAGAAATGTTTCAGGCCCAATGTACACAATATAAGGTTGAGGTGGATTTTTCATTCTACAATTTTAAATTTTGGTCTTGGTGATCTTGGCTATGCAACCCGCACACCAAAACAAGTTTGAGACTCCTGGTCTAAACCATATTGCTATCTAATCTGTCAGTCATGAGGTGGCAGGACTTTTTACTCACCAGTCTGTGAGATGATTTGCATGAAAATATACTATATTAATTTCGCCACATGTCCAATGCAATCTTTATCTCTTGTTCATATATTATGCAACCCTACCCTATAGCCCCTGTAAGTTTGGAAAGAACTGGAGCCTCAATAATGATTAACAGAAGCAGTCAGCAAGTCATGGCACAAGAAAGGGCAAAAAGAAAACTCACATGTTCCCAAGTGCCACTTCACTGAGAAGGACTAAACCAATGGGATTATTCTGGCTGGTCCAGCAGTAATTGGCAGATTTGGAGACCATGTCAGCAAAATATATTCCCTTGCCAAACATGTAGCCAGTGACTGGAGCTTCTGGAGGGGCAATGCGAAGCCCCTGGGACAGAATTCCTGCATAATTGGTAGTTCGGGACCCATGCCACAAAAGCATGCGATTATGAAGGGCCTTGAATGGCTTAAAGCGCTTGCTTTCCCCTTGCCTTTGCATCCGAAACACCTGGAAAAGGGAATAATCTTCCATCACTTTTAGATAATAATTACTAGTTACTAGATAATAATGTGTACATGTTCTTTTAAGTCCTCAGTCCTTGGCAGTGAGTGCAAATAAAGCAGATGTCCCTGAAGAAGGCACCATTTACATATGGGGGGGGGGTCATATGGGGTGGATGACATGACAAGCAGTCTGCCAGCCAATTATGATAAATATGTCTCTTCAATGAATGCATGATACATAACAGGATGCTGCTGCTATTAAGTCAGTTTCTGTCAATGTTGTGCAACAATGCACTGAAAGGGAAGAATAATTCACCATTAAATATAAAATTATGAAAAGACAGGAAGCATACTTTTTTCCCCACACTGTACAAAAAATTATTCAAATTTTTCACCTTGTTGAGTTGCATAAAAGATACAATATTCTTTACAATAACTGTAAGAAGAAACATACAATATCAATTCTAAGGCTCCCAAACTGAAGATGATGAGCCAGTGATTCTCAAAGACCTGATCAATAAAAGTTAGCAATCTCTTGCTACATCAAATTAGACTCAGAAAAAGCTGTCTTATGTTAAACAGATCATCTCCAACAATATTTGGAAGATTTCAGGTTTTGAGTACTGTAAAGTGGGGTGACTTGGAGCAAATTTTGACTTGAAAATGAATGGTACTGAAAGTGAAATGATCTACCACACAGACCAATGAATTCTTTCCTGAACCCAAGGGCAAGAATATTGGGTGGTGCATAAAAAAATGCACTGAGATTTGTGTGCTTATTTCTCAACTTCCACATGAAGCAAATGTGTACAAATCTTACAACATACACATCTATCTTCTCTCTTGACCCTATTAAAACTATAAATTTGTAGGTACCAAAGTACACCCACAGATGTTCAACTAAGATGCCTGAAAATTTTTCCTATTGTGTGCAGTTTTGAAGGAAGAGCCAAAGCAAAATGCAGTTTGACATAAAGATGATGTCTTCCTTGGCACTGAAAGTCTAGCTGTTGAGTCAAGCAGGCTATGAAAACCCTTGCGAACCTGGGAATGAGGTTCATGGGAAGAGAGACACATGGGTGGGCGGGCAGCCAGCTTAGTCTGCTAGCACATTCTTTCCAGGAAATTCTAATCTGTTGCCTCAGGTTCACTGGATAAATTTTTTTTTTCTACACCATTTCCGTGTTTTTCAAGTGCTGCCCAGTACATTGAGCTAAGAGAAAGATTATTTCAATCCCAGTAGCATTAATTTACAATAAATAATTTTTCCAAGCCACTCCTCTTCATGGTAATTACTTGCATATTTAGGCTGACTCATCATTTTAACCAGAAAATCACAAAATTGAGAGAGCTTGCCAAAGTAGTGGTAATAAAATATGCAATTTCCCTATCAAAATAAATGCTCCTATCCTGAAATGAGATAGTCTGCCAATAGTACTAGCCTTTTTTAATGGTCCTCTATGTGGGAAATTACTGCTGTTGAGAGCAACAAACCATAGCTATGAAATATAGTTAGATGAATGGATTGGATTGGGTGAGGGAAAGTTTTTAAAAAGAAAAAAAAGGATGCATGGAAATTATGGAGTATGTGAAGGGAGTCAACTCACCTCAAGAATTTCCAGGGAGTACATTGAATGTGTTGTAGCATGTGTATTCTGGATATACTCTTGAATCATAAGGAATTCTTCAGATGACTGCTCAAGGACCTCTATATCCGTTTTCAACTTCTTATAGTGGCTGTCAATGGGATCCACACCCTCTTCTTCTTGTCCTTCCTTCAGCAGGTTGAATGCAACTTCTATCTCTAACAAGCTGTCCAACATCTCAAGCTTGGTCTGCAACAAATTTGAAGATTACAACCAGTAGCACACTCAAGATTCAAGACTCAAGGGGTTTGAAACCACCTTCTCTAAAGGCCCCTACTACATTAGCTATGACAGATTAAAAAGGTAAATATGACAAAATGCTCAGCATGTATCTAAGGTAATCATTGCTGTAGCTAATCGATTGTCTACCTGTTATTTGCAATGGGCTCCCAGTAGCCATTGGGGTGGTTTCTAGCCCATATAGTGACCATGATTTGGTAATAAACAAAATGACTTGGTTAATATCAATGAAGATGCATGAAGAAAGGAAGTGGCTGCTTCCTCTCTTGTTTACACTCATCCCTCTTTCAGTATGAGTTGGTAGGAGTGTGCATCTTAGTAGCACCACAACACATTTTGTGGAGCCAGGAGGAAAATTTGATGGTACCTATGGTAGTGGTGTCATCTTGCAGACAGGCTGCATATTTGTGGATGATTTTAGAATGGCATTTCCTGCCATTCTAAAAAAAGAATCTTTAAAACTTGCATCCTTAACTTAGACAATTGGGCATTTGCAAAATACCAAACATACAAGGATATGAATTTCAGGCATAGGTTTTTTAGGAAGACAGAAAATGCAAACTCATCCACAAATAAGCTTCCATTCATGAACTGGTGTCTCCATCTGACAACCAACATTCTACATCCAAAACATACTTCTGGCTTAAGCATTGGTTCTGGATGTCAGGCAAGTTTCCATTGATGTGCTCATTTTTCAGCAAGTAAGGACAAGAATACCCCAGGCTTCATTTCACCAAAATTAATGGCCAGACTTGAATTCAGTGGAATACAATGTTTGGGGAGTGATTCAAGAGTGTTCTACCATACAAGATTATTGATAATATAAAATATCAAGCAATGCCTTATAAAAGGGTGATTCAACTTGAGTCAGTGAATAAATGACCAGAGAATTCTGCAATGGCAATTACAATGGTGTACCTACATACAGGTCTTTAGAGGTCATTTAGAAATCCAACTTCATCTCATCTTTAATTTTGAGCACAAAAACTATTTCCTAGCTCAATTAAGGATAGAGATTAGTCATTCGACCCATGGGGCCACTTTCCCCCCAGAGGGTTAACTTTTGGTTTGAATATCTTCAGAACTGTTGGTGCCAAAGTGTTGAAAATCAGAATCTTTTCATTACTCAGGGAGGTAATCTTGCATGAATTTTCTCAAGCAAATCCTTCTTGCCACTTGAGTTGAAATGTTCCAGGAATGAGGATGGTAAGACTTATGGGTCATGTCAAATCAACACAATACAAAACATGACTTTCTCTGATTTCAATGAAATTTGGACCAATTCTCATTGACACCTTCATGAGTAAAAGCAATAATTCACAATGACTGAGGATGACATTTTTGCTAAACTGCCTCTAAATGCTGATCTCTGGTTGCTTCAACATTTACCTTCAAAAACTTTCTAAAAAGGAAAGTAATTTGAACTGAGCAGTTATAACTTTTGAGGTTTCCTTTGTGTGTTCCACTATGTGTCTTCTTCATGTTCAAATATATTCCTGTATCTTACAGAATTCAGGCATGAAGGCTAAGCAAATGTGACTCATGCAGAGGAGGAAACAGAAAAAAGTCATCCTTCCAGTTAAATGCAAAAGCAGGATGTCAGACATGATACACAGGTGAAGTCGGCCTTTGATCACAAGGCCAATCAAAAAGCCAACAGAGCATATGCTACTATATATGTGATGTAAGCAGTACTTATTGAGCTGCATACATACTTGAAAACAGGGCTAAAATGCCTCCCTAAACAGGGCTAAAAGGTGACATACAGGCACTCAGAAACTTAATTGAAGTGATGGCTGAGAGCCATGTTTTCCAAAACTCAAGTTTCTTTGGACTACTTTCCCTTTGATATTTTGCCATTTTCCCTTCTTTTTTTTCAACTTTCTTGCATTTTACATATACTTATCTTTTAACATTTAAATTCTTAACCCATTCATTATCACTATTTTAAGTGAAACCATAAGGCAAAGGTATTGGAAGACAACCTGTAAATGTTCAATGGTTGCTCAAGTTGTGTGAGGGGAAACTCCAGCTTGAAATAAGAGATTTGGATACTTATAGCTGTTCTTACTGGTTCTATACATCTGGAAAATAAAATGTATGCAGCAATGTCCATGAATAATGACATTCACAGTGATGACATGTTCTCTTTTGTCTAAAAAAGGTACTATCAGAATTCTAGCTGTACCTATATTAGACTTTTCCCATGAGTCAAAGAGCCCACAAGATTTGCAGGGTTTCTTTTTTGGTCCACTTTTTGGTCCACCATAGCAGTCCAGAGATATATTAATAACTGCTTTAATTCTTTTGGTACTGTGGCTGTACATGTATATCTAGAACCTTTCCACTTGATTTTTCAAGGGTGTCCTCAGCAGCCCTGTGTGTGTAGCTCTGTTTCAGCGAATATCATACTCTGACGCCCTATTGAGATGAGTACGAGATATATTTATATTTTGTGAGAGTATTGCACACTATAAACATGGAAGAACCAAGCACATGTGAAACCCCAAAAACAACTGTCCACCAGCCTTGCAAGGCATTTAAAAACCAAGTACCAAAAGAGTTAAGGAGATATTTATGAGGTTATTGGACCTTGCAATAATCTCTAACACATCCCCCAAGTTCCCTTCACAAGAAAGAACTCCATTGAAGTAAGCACTTCTATCTGAAAGTGCCATAAAGAAGTCCTTGAATGTTTAGAAATAATAAGGAATGTCACTGAAGCAGGCAGTTTGCCCACCTTGATAAGCTCAGGATCATTGAGGAGAGGGGGAGAGTCCAAACCACAGTCATGAGGGATGAGAGTATAGAAACGATTGGAGCAGTCCAAAATCTGAGGATGTATTGACTCCATTGATCCACCTTCATCAAGCAACCTTTGGGCCTCTCCAAGGATACTGAATGCCTTTTCTATCTGCTTCTTGCTCAACTTACCCAATGGCATCTTCTTCAGATCCAACTGAAACCATAAAAAAAGAGTTCAGACTTTTTCATTAAGTCATGATCACATTCATTCAATTACCATAACATTCACATTTGATAATAATAATAATAAAAAAAAACAGATTGACTTAGTGAGTACTGTCAAGAATAAAGACTCTCACTGGCTGAATGAAAGAATAAAAAAACTCCATGCTGATATAAACCCATTATAGAAACATGAACCATTGAAAGCATGATGGCACCACCCATCACTGAATCCAGGAGTCCACCCACTCTTCCCCTTTCCTCCAAATACAGGCATTTACATTGAATATTGCTTCACTTTCCAATAGGCAATGGTAAGAATATTCAATAAACTGCTCCAGAAAAGTAGCCAAAGAGATCAAACCAATGAAAACAAGAATAAATAAAGTCACCATTGTGAAAAAGCAACGTTTGCCTCCAAACTGCTTGCACAGATCATTGAGCACAAAAGATCAACTTACAATAAAATATATTTCATGTTAAACACTTTACTGCATTTGCAGCAATGGATTATCATTCCAACAAGGAACATCCCTCCCTTGGAAAGGAAATTCCCATTTTACAATTTCCTTGGAAGTTTTCCAAAAACTTTTTCTTCAACTGCCAGTAGCCACAAAACCAAGTTGATGACAGTGCTATGGAGAATGGATATAAATATTTATCCTGAAAGGTATATGGCTTTCCCTCCATCCACTCTAGCAATATACACATTCTACATGAATTATGCAGATTTCTTGGAGGTTCAGCAATTTTTTTTTGCCAGAAGCAGAATAAAGCGAAGTCAATGGTGATCCTCCATTTCATCAAAGTAGGAAGCAAAGTAGCATTCACACCTGAACAGTATATGTAATCTGTAGTCATTGGTCAGATATTCCCATTCAAAGTCTCTATGCCAGGTTCTCTGAAAGGCTATTTACCCCATATTTACCTAACAGGAAAAATAACAAACCTACAAAAACTTGCTGTTTATTGATTTGCTCTATGCCAAAAAATGCGCAATGATTGGTTGTTGAATGGTGAGCTCTTCTGTCACAGTGAAATCTTCACTGACAGAAAAAGAGGAATCATCTAATAGCAACACTGACTGGGGGCCTATACATGAATATGGTGAATTATTCAAGCAAGACTGTGAGGAGAATTCCAAGCTGAACTCTCTGGAATCAAAACATGACATTTTCCCAATATTATGGGCAAATAGTTAGTTTATCAAGCCATCAGGCTTTCAATTCTATCAATACTCAAACCCACTTTCATCTGTTGAGTGTTACTAAACCAATCATGAGACTGTTTCTCTAAACATTCCAAGCAATGGAATCAAAGGGCTGTCTTGACAAAAAGGAGAACATTTTTCTTTTTGCACCAGTAGCCTCCATTTAAAGAATGGCAAAGAGATATGCTTTTCTGCTGATGACCAAGCAACTTTTTTGCAAATGCAAATTTGAAAAACAATCAACCAAAAGAGACTGCTGGTCAAGAATAACCTCAAACTCTAGGAGAGCCTTTTTCATATTGTCGACATCAAACAGTAGACAGATCAATTCTTGGATGGGCTTGGGTAGTTTTGAAGTTGACTTCTGAATGCTCAGCTTCTTCACCTCCTCTGATTCCTGCTCAGCAAAACAATGGTCCATATTCTCATTACAATTTATAAGTGCATATGAGAAAGGAACACAAGCACACAACTCAACACTTACATGTCCAAAGTCAATTTCAAGAGGATAGTATTTGCCAGGGAGTTTCTGGAAATCGTCACGACGGTGAAAGGAATTTCCAGTCTTCTGTTCATAAAGGGACTGAAACTGGTCAATGGCCTCTTCCTCAGTCTCAAACTCTTCAAGTTTGGTGCTGCCAATGGTTGTTCCCACTCGACCCCAAGAGCGGAAGACCCATACTCTAAAGAGTACAGGATTCTTGAGAATCACTCAAACAGAAAGAGGGAGAAAAGTTACACTGGAAAAAAAAAAAACACTCCAAGACATAGAAACAATGAGTGGGACAGTGAAATGTGAGCCCCGTATCTGTCCAGACTGGAAATCTTCTGGCAGCCTGGTAATAAAAGGGCCATAAATGGTGCTCTTGGGAGAGGTCTTAATGAACTGAACAAAAAAAGACAGTCCATCTTTTTTTTAGTGTTTCTGTTTTAACAGTTCTACTCTCCCATGTTGATGTTGAGGGGGGGGGGGGAGGAGAAGGGCAGACATAGAAATGGCATCATTTATCATTTTACCAAGGCATTCCTGCAACACAGAACACATGCAAATGGAAACTATACATGACTAAGTATTAATGTAAGTACCAAAAGAAAGAGTTTACTGGCATACAAAAAGAATGGGAAAGGATGGTGCAACCAACATAGAAACCACTGTAAAACCAGTCAACACCATGTTACCATGAAAAATTTAAGCTCCTCCATTATGAAATGCAACAAGTTCTTCACATTGGCCAGGTCAAGATATGTCAGATGGAAGAGAACAGTGATGCTGGATACCAAATGCAATATTCCCAGTTAAATTAATCCTCTGCACTTCACAAGCAAAATGAAATCAACCCTTGACCTAATTAAATTTGCAGGCTGTGATGCTGCAAAGAATAATTTGTCAGCATGATGACAAGAGACCACTACAACCAGGTGTCATACTTTACCTGGTGAAAACCCATTTCCTCAATTTACGGGTAACAATTTATTTAAGAAAATAATATGTAAGAAGCACAGAAAACAGCTGACACAATTTGAATGAATAAAAAAATGGTCCAAAAATTGCAGAAGAAAAAAAAATCTAAGCTTTATTTAAAAGCAAAAGAATGAAAGAACACAAAAGCAGTGCAAAATATGTTGGAAAACTAAAAACCAGCAAGGGCTGGTTTTTGAGTGAGGCACAAAGAAGCTGTGTAAACTTTCACACATAGCAAAGGAATAACTTTGATAATGATTGGGAAAATCATTATCAAGTCAACTGCAAATTGAGAGGGATGCATTTCCTGAGTGATAGAAATAGTACTTCATAGTGAATTGGCAGCAAAGGAAGGCATTGGTATTGATGAGCTTCCACTATTTCACCAAATAGCTTTGATTATGGTATGAAAATTTGGAAAATATATTTAAAAGTTTTGATAAAGCTGTTCTCAAACTTGAATAAAGACATAGCAGAGTGAAAATTAAACATTTTAAATTGATTTTTTTTACTTCTGTAGGTAAAAACCAGAAAATAAATAAATAAAATGGGAAAAATTTTATTTTCACTACTGGAATATACAAAGCAGAATTTGCCAGTTTAGAGACATGTGATAGATCCTTACAAAAGAGATGTAATAATGCTTGGCCTTATGATGCATGACAGGATATGATAACTGATATTAACCCTTTCAAGGTTCCATACCATCTTGCACTATGCGTCTTGTACTATGTGTCAGGAGGTAGAATATCTAGCATCAACTGTCATGATATCAAGTACTTTATACAGGGTGGGCCACAAAAATGTGAAAGGTTTGAAATACTTATAAAAACCACACTATAGGGTGCTAGATATACAGTGAGGGACAAAACTGTTGCAATGTTCGACACATTGCCAGTTTATGACTCATATCTTGAGTATGATGTGTTCAATTTAGCTTAAATTTCAGTCAATCATACTCCTACTTCCTGGCTTTCGATTGGCACTAGTCACATGTCAATTGGCTACCTATTGTCTAAGTGGCAGTTGTTCAAAGCGAACATTGCAACAGTTTTGTCCCTTTCACTCAGGCATACAAAAAAACGAATTTGTGTGCTTGCCTTTGGCCTTCAACACTCCCTGAACCCTTCTAGGCATGCTTTCAATCAAATCCAAGCATGTTTGGACTGGAATGGCGTCCTACTCAGTCTTGACCCGCTGCCAGAGCTCGTGGATGCTGACGGGCTCATTCTCGTACCTCGCCAGCCTCCGCTTCAAATGCTCACAAATGCTCTATTGGGTTGAGGTCTGGCGACTGTGCTGGCCATTCTTGGACCTCGATTCCATGGTCCTGGAACCATTGGCGAGCCAGCCGTGAGGTGTGTTTCAGATCATTGTCCTGCTGAAACATCACCTCTCTCACTTCGAGGCGGTAATGCGCCAGTGTCTGGAGCAATTTTCCCTCAAGGATACTTGTATAGAACCTGGCATCCATTGATCCTTGGATTTGACAGCCAAACCCGACTCCTTTGGCCGTCATGCAGCCCCAAAACATCAGGCCACCTCCACCATACTCGCAGGTCTCCCTCACATGCCACTCTGCTAGGGCATCGCTGGGCTGTTTCCATGTCCAATCATGCCCATCCGACCTCATAAGGTTGATTTTTGTCTCGTCTGACCAAATTATGCGTTTCCAGTCCTCTACAGTCCAGTGTTGGTGGCGGCGGGCGAATTCTAGCCGCTGTCGGATATGCAGCGGCTGGAGTTGCGGCTTCTTTCGCTTGGTTGTTGCCCTCAGACCAGCTTCTTTCAGAGCTCTGCGAACAGTTTTGGCCCTGCATTCTACCGAGGTGCTGCTTTTGAGCTGCCTCGTCACTTGCACTGCTGTGTCAACCTGACCTGATGTCACCATCCTGATGACTCTGCGCTAGTTGGCGGCGGAAAGCTTGGATGGACGCCCACCATTGCTCTTTGATGCATCAGTTCTGACTTGAGAATGCACCCGGGATACGGTGCTATAGCTTATGCCAAGCTGGGCTGCAATTCGACGCGTCGAGAGGCCATGGTCGACGAGTGAGGCGATGCTGTTGCGAGTTTGTTGGGAAACAGGTTTCATGTTGCCAGGAACGTTCAAATGGAACTCAACCCCACCCAAGCCTACCACATCTACACCT
>CAJPEV010001140.1:0-76241 GCA_905338385.1 Darwinula stevensoni
CTCTGAACACCTAAAAAGAAGGACAATGCCATTTTTGACAGATCCAAGCTTCTGTTAGCAACAAGTCTAGAGCACATATATGCTTAAACACTGTTAGGTTAGGCCGTGGAAGCGGGAAGAGCTTGATCGGGGTGTGGCTGTACAGGGGGGAAGGAGACCGATGGGCCATCAGGCAGCAGCTCCATAAAGGTCCCAAGGTCAGCGGGGCTTCGCTTTTTCTCTTTCGCCGTGTCCGTGCCGTTCTTGTCCATTTTTCTCTGCGATTCGCGGTGGGTTCGGGGGACTTTCGGGTGCTTTCTACGAAAATCCCTATCTACGAGGGGTGCTCGATAAGTTTCCGGAAACTATTTAAAAAAAACATCGATATTCGTGGTGGGATGTAAATAAAAATTGGTACAAATAAGCAGCCAGGCCTGTTCTATACCTCAAAATATTTTCCGTGCACTGCTCCCATCTGGAACGGAGGAACGATCAAAGAAATGGCAGCATTCTTCATCTCCTAGATGAAGGAAGTTGAAATCTGAAGCATCCATCAAAAAAGGCCATGCTTTTTTTTTCTCGGAACAAGAACGGTCCGATACTAATGGAATTTCTGATCGATCGATGCCGACAGATATCGATATATGCACTACACCGACTCGGGAAGGAGTCGAGAAGAAAGCGACCCGAAACGAGGGACGAAGACGCACGTCGCATGGCAACGTGCTCGCCCACATACGGGATTCGTGGTCGCACGGCTCGTCGCTCTCGGTGGACTGCGACGACCCGCCGTAGTCGGGACCTTGCAGCCTTGGGTTTTCGTTCGTTGGGACCGATGAAGGCAACGTCTTCGAGGGGGAGAAGCTCTCTGGGAGTGAAGACCTTCGTCGAGGTGGCTTGGGTGGACGGGGAATGTTTTCAGGATTAGAACAGGGCTGGCTGTACCGATTTTTTCAATTTACGTTCCGACCTTTAGTGCTTAAAAAAAAATGGCTTGCGGAAACTTATTGATCGCCTCTCGTATAAACAGGATATGGCAAAAAAAAGATCAAGAACTTTCGACCTAAATATCTTCGCTCGCGACAGAGCTGTTTTCGTGAAACTGTCGCCGCGTATGTTCCCAACTGAAAATTTTCATCCGAACTTGTCGATCCGAAGCAACACCACCAGCAACTGCTAGTGAATGGTAGATGAATCGATGAATCGATAAATATCAAACTAGAGAGTTTTCTCCACTTTTCCGAATTTCCCGTGCTTTAAGGCAGCCTGAGTCTTAAGTCATGCATGGTAAATTTTATTCAGGATGTAGCTTTTTTTTCTCATTTATTTGAAAGTCAACGAGGCTGCCAAAAAAAAATCCTTTAATTCGGATCAAAATTATGAGCTATCTATAAGCCTGACATCCGAAATGGACAGTTCCTTAAAAATAAAAATAAATAAATAAACATGGGAAATTCCGAATGAACTTAAAAAAAAAAACTCTAGATTGTTATTCATCGATTCATCCACCATTCACTGGGAATGATTCTTCGCGGATCCTCCGTTCCAACTGCCAACTGCCAACTGCTTCTTGTCCGTTCTTGGCGTCTGACTTCTTTTTCGATGATTGCTGGTAGAATTGCGTCGGCGCGGAAAATTCTGACGAGATCTGGCGAAGCGGTTGAAAACGTGCTCGTATATGCAAAAGTGACATTTTCGCGGGAATAGGTCTGTCGTGAGTGAAGATATTTCCCAAACAGCATGTTTATGTTAATTTTACGTAAAATTAATGTAAATTTTTTGTCCATTTTATATAAATTTTACGCAAACCATTGTCAAGAAAATGTCAACATGTTTGCAGAAATGTCACCTCTGCGATACGTNATTGTTTGCAAAAAATTGATATCTTGTTTACGTGAACATGCTGCTTGGGCAGCTATTTTCAGTATACAAGAACTGTAAAATATTTGCCCCGCCCTGTATGTCTAATGTCAAATGGGATCCATGTAGATCCGGCCTTTCGGCCGAAGCCGTGAAACACTCGACGAAAAGCGAATCGCAGCGGAACGCATCGACACGGCGCGAACACCCTCGACCCATCCGGCTCGAGACAGCCCACACCGCGCCTTCACGAAACGCGGATCGCATCGGACCTTCCGAGCGCGAACGACCGCTGCTCGGGCCGCGACCGAAGCGAAACGAGGGGCGAGGAAGGAACCCGGCGAAGATTCGGATCTCGACAGTTGATGTGTTCGAAGGAATTTTTCCGCGCGGAGGATAGTCTCCCCGTGGACGAATTTCGAGATGCTACGTCAAGCATCAAGAAATTCCCCTGGCACTGATTAAAAGCGGGCCGAGACGCCGCGAGTGCTCGTCCTCGCACAGGGTGCGTCGAACCGCATGGAAATCGGCCCCCCCTCTGGCCCCCCCTTTCCCCCCCCCCCCTCCCTTCCCCCATGGATCGGCAGACCCCCGTTTTCCTTCATTTTAAGAAGGGCAGACCCTTAGCAGCCCACCTTGGAATCACTCCCCTCGGCACACAGGTGAAGTCTATGCCGATCGTGAATAGAGCTCGAGCGGTCCTCGGACCCACGGCTCCTCACTCTACACCAGATTTTCGAGACACTCTGGGAATGCGCCAAATGAAAGAGGCATCGGTAGCTCAGGAGTAAATCTTTGTTGGTGATGCCGTCCTTTTTCGACCCGATTTCCACCGGTTCGACTCGAAATGTGATCCGGCTGGAATAACCCGCATTTTTGGCGGGGGGCTGGGGACACTCGATTGCAGGTTCTCTCGAGAATTCCTGCAGGTGTCGAGGGGGGGGGGGGGGTCTGGATCAGGTAGAAGAGTTCAAGTACCTTGGGGTCTGGTTCTCGAGCGAGACCGTCGGTCGCAGGGCTTCCGCCGTTTTACGGGGCTTCCGGAGGATCGCGGTCGCCGAATCTCACATTTCCACAAAAAAAAACCGAAACTTTCGGTTTCTAAGATCCCTTACTTCCACGAAAGGATCATATGCGATCTCGTTGGTTCCGACACGTCTTCCGAGAGTACTGGGGGACCAAAAAGTACCAAGAAGGTGTTCCCCGGTCTAACACGACCGGCAGGAGACCGGTCGGTTGGCCTCGTGCGAGGCGGACCGTCGCGAATCTTTTGCCAGGAGCCCCATTCACGAGCCCCATTCAAAATGTGTGTATGCGTGTGCATTCTTATTTCCTTGAATTTTTTTTTCTGGTCCTACCATTCCACTCAGAAGGCCGACATCGGCAGAGGAAAGAATTGCGAAATCCGTCGCGTTTCGTCGCAGGTGTTGAAGCTGGTGGAGGGCGAGAAGGGGAAAGAGGAGAACTACGTGGTGTTCTCCCTCCGGAACCAGGTCGGGGCGCTGGCCAGGGCGCTCCGCATCTTCCAGGTCTGTCTCCCGTTCTTCCAGGGGCCGTCTTCCGTTCTTACGGGGGCCGTCTCCCAGGTGTGTCGGGCGGGAGGGCGTTTTCTCGGTTCGACGCTCGTCCGCAATCGATGTAATTTACTTCTGAATGGGTTTACCGTTCGTGGTGGGACGGGGACGAGAAGGTGAACGGGAAACGTCATCGATAAGCCATAGATAAGCTTCGTCCACGGATTTTTCGTTTTACCACGGCGTTCACGAGTTCCTAAAAAAAAATATTTTAATTCGCCCGAAACCCCAAAGTAAAGAATGAGCCGAGAAAAGGGCATGACGAGTCCGCCGTCGCAGGAGAAAGGGGTGAACCTGGTGAAGATCGAGAGCCGCCCGTCCCGACGTCGCGAATCCCAGATGGAGATCCTGGTGGAGCTGGACTGCCCCGACTCCCAGAAGGCCCTCGTGGACCGGGCCCTCAAGAGGGAACTCTCGTGCCTCAGCCTCAAGGAGTTCGACGGCGGGGAGGAGTTCCCGCCGGAGTCGCCGGCGTCGCTCGCCTCGCTCGACAGCTTCGGTGGGTCGGCTGGGGTCATTTTCTTTCCTGTCGTCTCGATGCAGTTAACTGGCCAGAGCGCTCGTTTTGTTTAAGGACTCCTAGTGTCATCTGTTGGACTATTGACTTGCTATTTGATGTTTTGACAACATAAACAATGCAAGTTTTTTTTTTTAATAACCAGGGTGGCCCAAAGAAAAGGTAGCCGAAGCATTTGAAATCACTTGGTTTTTTTTTTAAGTCGTTCCATGTTTTACATTTACAGAACTGTGCGTTTCAAACATGGGACCGTTGTTTTTAATCATTCTAGGTCTTTAAATCGACGGATACACTGAACGATAGTATTTTGACCATGTCTGCCGTTTTGCTGTGAACACAGCTCCTTCCTTTGGATAATCCCATTAACAATATGGCTTCATATCGTTCAGCACACCTACGAAGTTTCCATTCATTGGGACTGAACGAGTCCTGCCAGAATGCCCCATTTTGGTATCGACAACTCTACCCATGTCTCAGAACTTCGGAACCAACCGAAAGGCCTTTGCCTTGTTTATGGAGCCAGCCGTGCGAAACGGTGACGACAGCCATATCGATTGGTCCACCGTTTCCACCTCCATCATAACTTCTGAAATAATGTTCGCCAAGTCAAATCCTTTCTTTCATTGTTCACTGGGACATATTTATTCCAGATTACCTGTAACAAACGAAATACATATTGCAATTCGGTTACCTTTTTTATGGACCACCCTGTAATAGGGAAATAACCGGGGAACCGAGGCTTTGGAATAGGGCTGGAAGAGGGTTAAACGATTTCTGAAATTCTTTGTCGTTTTAGCATATACTTCTGAGTTAAACCGTAAATTTAACTGCTAGAAATCCCCGAAATCTGATTTTCTCTTTCGTTATTCCTCTCTCGATTTTCCTTTACGGAGCGTTGGAATTAATCGTAGCTTTTGTCGTCTGCAGACTTTGACGACATCATCTGGTTCCCGAAGAAGCTCTCGGACTTGGACATCAGCTCGAAACGAGTCCTCATGTATGGTTCAGCCTTGAATGCAGATCACCCAGTAAGTACTGCCATCTGCCACATGGCTTATCTGGGGGATTAACGGGCTTCCTCTGCATTATTCCTGAGGAATTGCCTATGTCCCATTAGCAGCCTTGGAGATATTCCCGAACAGTCATTCAAAATATTATTTTGCATCGTGTGAACACGAAGGACAAAAGTAAAGAAGTTTTCTTTATTTTGGTCCCAGTAAATATTTTATAGCTTAGATAATTTTCTACTCATTTATCTAGGTAACAATGGTGGTGTCAGAAGCTGACAATAAATGCATGCAAAAATGCAGCTCAAAAGCTACAGGCAAATATGCATGAAAATTGATTTGAACACGCTGCGCTGCATAATTGATGCATTTTAAGGTTATGAAGTCTCTCCCCAACAGATAAGCAGGGATGAACTAGGTAGGACTGATTATTAGGGCAGTTTGTCAACGGGAATGCTGAAAGATATACCTTGTAGGTGGAGGGCCAAAATAGCAAATGCCATAACCATCAGCTTTTGAAGTGAGTCTGTAAGAAGGAAAGCTCCCCATTATCAAGCAATATAAGTTTTAAATGTGTCAAGGCCTCTAGGAAGCACCGCAACAACAGAATCTCCACTGTATGAGGCTGACCCTGCATATTGAGAAATTTTCATGGATGAGCATTCAATCTGCAGGGAAACAGCAGAAAATTTCATTTTATAGGAACATGTGAAGACAGCAGTTCAGTCCTCAGTACAAATTACTTGAAAAATATGTATTGCTTAGCAATCCATGATGGCAACAAGTTTCCTAATGTGTGGTATCTGTTGCTATTCCCTGCCCACAGGGTTTCACAGATCCAATATATCGCAAGAGGAGGAAGTACTTTGCAGACTTGGCCATGGCATACAGGCAGTAAGACACCATTCCTATTTGTTCCTGGTTAGATACAAAGCAAATGCTTCATGAGTAATAATACAGCCTAACTTACTGTCCTACTCAATTTTCAAAAGATAAAACTGTCTCTTTCAAGTCCTGTGTACGTTTTCATGACCTTGTGGATACTAAATAGCACATCAAATGAAGTCTTGAATGGCTAGCAATGTATGAAACCAAACTAGTACTCTGAAAATTCTGTATACATAGTGAAATACTTCACTTTTGTTTTTAACAGAGGAGAACTCATTCCACGGATCCAGTATTCAAAGGAAGAAATCAAAACTTGGTGAGTTTGGATTCTTTTTTTTCAACAAAAAAAAAGTATTAATTTGAAAACCAGGAGAATCATTTGGGTGTGGAAAGGAAGAAACAGATTTGGTCGACAGCCTCCACACTGATAAAGAAACTAGTACAAAGACAGGTTTCCCAGTTGCACAGCAATTTGTCGACATTGGGGATCGGGATCATTGTGAGCAACAGTATCGAGCCAGGACTCCACCTCATGGAAAGGTAATGCCTTGACATGAGGCAAGCAGAGGGACATGCAGGACAGGACTCCTCTTCTGATGTCTGCCTCTGGATGAAGATGTAAGGGCCAGGTGGCCCTCATCAGTTCCTGGGCCATCTTGCTTACACAAGGCAGATTCCAGGAGCAAACTAACAAGCGGCACAGGCCATGAAGCCAGAGCTGCAACAACAAAGGTTCTTTCTCCAATATCATCCAAGATGATGGGGAAGAGATGGCTCCATTTAGAAGAGGGAAAAAGAACATAGGGGCAACATCAGCAAAAAGGCTCTTTTGCGCAAGCTTCTCAGTTCTTGGGTGCTGATGGAAGTACCTTGTCTTTCCTTGTATTCGATCTTCAACTATTTTTTTCCAGTCAGGTGAATCAGAAATTGCTTTAAGTAGTGGTACAGAGGGTAGAGGTTGTTCAGTACCACCCTTGGCAAGGGCCTCGGCACCCTTCACAATGGCATTCAAAGCATCAATCTTATGACCAATGCTATTTGTATCACAATAGAATTCTGCAGTTAGGCATGGCACTGCATATAATGGTTTTGTATAGACAACAGTTGATAAGGAATTTGTGCGCTGATCAAGGTACTCAGGTAAGGCAAAGCGGTCTTCCATGTAGAGGAGTACCTGAACAAGTTCCTTGACAAAATCCTCATCTTCACAGTCTTGCAGCTGCTTCTTTAGAAGGCTTTCAGCAGTATTCAAGCTCTCTTGGAATCTTTCTATGTCTTTGTCCTCCATGAGTCCTTCAATGAGCTCTCGTAGATAATGTGGTTTCTTCTTGTTGCTTGCAGCAACATCACATGACATGTCATACCTAGGTAATGATGAAGATTTCTTCACTACCTTCCTGTCTGGGATCTCTTTGTCAGTTTCAGTCTTGGTTTCAACTTCTGGGAGTTCTTCTTCCAGAATACCTTTGAAAAGCATCAAGAATGGTGAATCTTTGATAGGAAAGTGGGGAGGCTCTACATCAGGTTGTAACCTGGGAAGGATGCAAGTAGCCAGAGCCATTCCAATGTTCCTCATTTCCTCTTGCAAACTCTCCAAATGTTTTGGAACTCCATCAAGGAGCTTCCTTGACAAGGTCCCCTTAAAACCATCCAAATCTGATTGACTGAGGAATTTGAAGCTCATCACAATGGCTTTTGATAAGTAGAGATGCTGTTCAAATGGTCTGTGCTTTCTTGCACTGCCATCACCCCACACATCCAGAAGTTGAAGGAGCACATTGACCAAACATCCCTCTTTCAGAGATGTAAAAGACAAGATGTTTAACAAGGTGCTGTCCTTCAGAACCTTTTGGAGCAAGAACTTTTGACAAACCAGATATTGTACCATGGGTCTATCAAGAAGTGAAAGACTAAGTAGCTTGCAAACATGAGAATGATGAGAGGAGTTTTGCAACACTGCTAATAGGACACGTTCGATTCCCCGATCTCTAACATTCTCAAAGAGTTCATCCAGTCCTTGGGGTTCCCTGGAGAGGAACTCTTTCACCATTGAATTTATGTCACCTATAACTCCCACCTTTTCCACCAAAATGCTCAATGGTGTGATTGAGTCCCTTGAAATGCATGCGTTGTTTGCCAGATGATTCAAAGTGTCAGATATGTGTCCTCCAAGAATGCTTTCAAAGTTTCCTGCCTTTAACTCATCTGGCACCTCCATGTGTAAGGCATTTGCAGTCAAATCTGGGATTCGAGCCAGCTCTGCACAAAAATCTTCCCACTCATCGCAAGCCTCATGCCTATAAGATGATTTTGTAATCTGAATGAGTGTAGGGATGATGCTCTCTCTTACAATCACCCCCAATATATTAGCCACCTGTCCTTGAGACTTGTCCTTAAGAAAAGTGAGAAGCACATGCACTGCAGGAATGGATGGTCCTTCCATGAAAAATGATGAAAGTAGTGGTTTCAGTGCTTCATCTTTGCACTGCATATGCTGCATGATGATTTCAAGACAAGGTTCTAGACCCCTGTCAATTGGATCTTCTTTTCTTGGCCACAAGTTCTTCAGTTGTTCAACACTCTTCCTGAATTCATCATCATTACAGCATTGCTTCAAAGTCTTGAAAGACTCTAACCTTAAAATGGGATCCCCCATTCTTTCACACCTCTGAACACCTAAAAAGAAGGACAATGCCATTTTTGACAGATCCAAGCTTCTGTTAGCAACAAGTCTAGAGCACATATATGCTTAAACACTGTTAGGTTAGGCCTGTGGTAAGCATGAATATATGTAAAAACATCAGCTCTTGATGTATTCAGATAACACTTGACCTGTGGTCCAAAACTGTTTAAACTTGCAGCACAAATTATTTACCTTACATTTTCGATGACATACCTAGGAGAGTAAATACTAACAGTATTCATTCAATGGGAAACTTGGCCCACACCTTGACTTAATTTAAGTGAAGAACTAAATACTGACCAAACTTTAAATACATAGCTGCAGTTGAGTTCTGCCTGTATGAACTGCAGAATTACCGAATGAGTCATACTGTGCACAGGCAAAGTAATAGCAGAAGTTTTTATTCTTCGGCATGGCATGGGGTTTAATGGAGTAGGGAGGATTAAGTTTAGTCAGCTTATAGAAGGCTCTGGGGGAAGAGAGAACGGAGTCCCTACGGCCTTGCTGAAACAAGTTGAGATATTTATTAAGTTCTAATCCAAAAAATCACGAAACACCGGTTCGAAACTACTGGTCTAGACTGGACTTTCATGTGCCTGTCTTGTTGATACCTAACATTAGGCCTAATGAACTATGTACTTGCAGCGGGGAAGGAAGAACTCATTTTGGTAATGCACAAGAAACTATCAAATGAAAATGGCCCAGAATGAATTCAATATTTCTAAGCAATTAAGTTCTCAGAGTGTCTCTACTCGAAGGACTCACTGCGATGCACAGCACGTGGCCTCCTTCGCGAACTGATCCAAGTCTCAGGGATGCCATAAGCGCAGTGGTCATGTACTTTACTACTCAATGCTCTCGCCCCTCAATTTTCCTTTTCATTAAAAAAAAAAGAAAAAACTATAACCAGGCAAAGTGAGAATGATTTGTCGAAATGTTCTTTCTGAAACAGGGGCGTTATATACAGAGAACTCTTCCGACTTTATCCAACACACGCTTGCCCGGAATTCTTGAAAAACTGGCCCGTTCTTCAGAGGCACTGCGGATACAGGTGATTCCCTCTTCAATCATATAATCCTTTAAGGAATAACGAAAGCAAGATAGCTCATAAAGTTCTTTTCTTTCACCAGGGAAGACAACATCCCTCAGCTGCAAGACGTGAGCAACTTCCTGAAACGTGAGTGCCTGCGAGTTCGTTAGTCGTGAGGACTGGCTCATGAGCAAAATTGAAGAATAAATAAATCAATAAATAAAATCTAACTATCCAGGGAAGACGGGATTCACGCTGAGACCAGTGGCTGGCTATCTGACCCCAAGAGATTTCTTAGCTGCCCTTGCATTTCGGGTGTTCAGCTGCACCCAGTACATCCGACATTCTTCGGATCCATTCTACACGCCAGAGCCGTGAGTTTCCTGGATCCGCAAAGGCAAGAATGAATGTGTCAGTAAAAGTGAATCTTTCCTTTGCAAAGTTTCATCTGATCGTAAGCATTAATTATTCGATTAATCGATCGTGCAGTTAGAATCTCGATGAGCGAAATGGGACGAGTGCATCGAAGGCACAATGGATTTATAGTAATCGATCGTTTTCACTTCCCTGAAATGTCGTCTGTGGTGGCCTTGAGGAAAAAAGTTTTTGCAGAACTCAATTCGTGTCTTGCTGTTATCGTAATTCTCACGAAAAATACTCGAAACTTCTCTCACGAGAGAGTTTGCAGCTTTCCCTTGCACTGGCTTTCTGCAATTCCAGGAAGTTTCCATTCATACAAACGAAACAGATCGGGGAACGTGCAAACGCATTCTTAGCTCAAATAAATCCTTCGTAACAAGAGCTGCAAGAATTTGTCTTCCCCCTCCCCCCAACCCAGGGACTGCTGCCACGAATTATTGGGCCACGTCCCTCTCCTGGCGGATCCGAGTTTCGCCCAGTTCTCGCAGGAGATCGGCTTGGCTTCACTCGGCGCATCGGAGGACGACGTGAAGAACCTCGCCACCGTGAGTCCCCCCACCCACCCTACACACACACACACTCAACACGCAAGCTCTTGGACTGGCCTCCAGCGCGGACGAGCCGCGACTGACGTGCGTCTGCAACCTCCCACAGCTCTACTTCTTCACGATCGAGTTCGGGCTGTGCACGACGGAGACGGGGGAGCTGAAGGTGTACGGGGCGGGGCTGCTGTCGTGCGTGGCGGAGCTGAAGCACGCGGTGTCGCAGGAGGCGGTCGTGAGGCCGTTCGACCCGGACGAGGTCACGCGGACCGAGTGCATGATCACGACCTTCCAGCAGCGATACTTCTACACGCGGTCTCTCGAGCAGGCCAAGGATAAGATGAGGTGGGGGTCTGCGGTCGATTTTTCGTCTTTTCCGCATGCGCACTCTCGCTTTCGAAGGAAAAGATCAGTCACGATACTAATTTAGAGACTGTGATGTTCACTTGACAAAAAAATCACTCGAGGATTCGTAGCATATAAATATTTTTTCTTATCATTGGCACTTTTGTCACGTTTGCATTTCACAATTTGATATTTTAATATTTTGGACATGGTTTGGTATTTTAGTTTTCCAAGTACAGTATTGAGATGGCATTTTAATTTAAATTGATTTAAACGCACTTCAAACGAGAAATGCAGATATAAAATAATAAAATAAAAATTTTACTCAGACAAGTTATGTGGGCGTGGGTTCGCTCCAATCGGGTTCACGTTCACTTCGGGTTCCAAGCTAAAAAAAAAAAAGAAGAAAAGGTTTGGTTCGAAAGTTTTCCATTTCCTGCGACCCGCAGAGAGTTCGCGGCGACGATCCAGCGCCCCTTCGGCGTCCGGTACAACGCCTACACCCAGTCGGTGGAGGTCCTCAGCAGCGTGGAGAAAGTCTCGAACGTGGTGAAGGAGCTCCGAGGGGACCTGTGCATCGTGGGGAACGCGCTGAGGAAGATCAGGGAGACGGGCGGGGACGACGGGGGCGGCGGGTTCGTGGAGCTGGATGCGCTCAAGACCGTCATCCTTCAGATGGATGACAAGTCTCCCTGAGCTGTTTTTTTTTTTTAACATGATTTTTTTTTTTTCGTTTGCTGAGTTGTTTATTGACCCTTATCCGGGCTAGGTCTTTTTGCGACATAAACGGGCAAGGGGCGAATATTGGATGCATTTTTCCCTTAAAAGCAAGTCAAAATTAAACATTCTTTTTGGATCTATGGATAACTATAAAAGACACGTTAAATTTGTAGAAAATAAAAAAGCCAAAGAGTGATGCAGTGAATTATGCCCTGCGGTGTCCAATGGACTCCCGTCGCCCGGATGAGGGTTAAGGACGGTGGTATTTATTCCATGTTGCTGTTGACGCGGAAGGGCGCAGATAGTAATCACAAGGCAATCGAGCCACGTCTCCTGTCGTGAGTCTGTTGTAGCTCCTACACTCGTACGTGCAAATTTCTTTTCGCGTTTTCCCGATGCCAATCTGTTCCTGCTGTCTGTCCGAACCCTACTGGTACCGCGCACGTATATGTTATCGGTCGTGTGTTAGAGCTCCACGTAAAAGACGAGGGAGGTCTGCTTCATCATGTGGTTTACTTGGTTTTCGCTGCGTTTATTCATTCGTTTTTCTGCGAACAAGGTGCAGTGAACTCTCGACTACAACCCTCTCTTACCGCCAATTCTTTCCTGATGGCAAAACTTCCCCATGACCATATAATAGGCGATCGCCCGTTATAGCGCCATCCTCGCAATCCGCCATCGACACCAGCAATCGTGCAAACATGCTTTTTCCCACGTGATTCCTCCACGATTTTGCGCCGAGTAGTATGCGTGCCGCCACCCCAGTGCTAAACGCAGCTAAATATGCTGGCGTTGTGAGAGGTGACCCATGGGATTGATGGTGCATGGGGCAAGGGTCGGAGGGGACGAATGATGGCAATATAAGTTTCGCATCCGTGTTTTGTCTATTTGTCCCTCGGAGATTCAGGTATCGCGGCCACTGGCGTACATTCGTCGCGGTTCATTCGATAAAGCGCCAAAAAACATCGCGGGCCAGGCACATCGAGGGTCGGCCGTATCTCCATTCCGGATCGGTGGGAAACACTTTCCGATGGGCCCTCAAGGCCTGCTGCGACTTGGAAAGAGCAGTGAACCGAGGCTGCAGTTGCTCGGGGCCCGATGAAGGCGTAAGCAGGAATCGTCGGAATCGCATATTGGCCGGGCGAAGAGTCGAAGAACGATTATGAGGTTCTAGAACAGTGGTGCCCAATCTTTTCGGCTAGGGGGCTACATGGCTCACTCCCACAGCCATCGCGGGCCATATGCAGTCACTAGTATTGTAGGAGATTATTTCAAGAAAACCTGAAGGTAATTATTGCGGGTTAGGACCTCGCGGCACCACTTTTCTAGAGATATGTCTATACTTAAAAAAAAAACGATGAACCGATTTTGTTAATTATTCCCGCCGATTTTGTTCAGCTTGCAATGTTCGTGCACCACTGCAACCATCCTATAATAAAGATGCCTGTGTCATTGCGTACCTGTGTCAACCATTGCTTCCCGTCTCGACTTCATGAAGAGTCTCTCGTGAGGCCTTTCGTCAGGTTAGACGGCCCGTCGTGCACGGAACTTCTGGGAACGTTTCTTCCGTGTGAAACCTGGCGTCTCCCAAACGAACCGATCAGTGCACGCATGGAATGAACGAAAAGGCAACCACGAGAAGTTAACCCATATCTGCAAAATCCAGCAGAGAAACTCGATGAAAGTCCCATCGACGCAGTGGCGTAGGCAGGAAATCGGCAAGGGGGGGGGGGGGGGTTGAGACCAAGTAGACACTCCAACCCTACGCTTAGCTCCACCACCCGGAATTTATCTTTCTGAAGAAATCGTGGTCTGGCATCTTGGGTCTGTGGATGGACTTCTCCTCGGAAGGGGGATAGCTAAAACTGGAATTCCCAAGGAAGGCTGAAATATGCCTGTCTGTCACTGACCAGGAAGCCCAAGAGGGGAGGTTCTGACCCCCTAGACCCCCCCCTTCCCTACACCACTGTATGCCCCATACCTCCCGGGACTGCGTATGCAGCTTGACGTACGGCTTCATTCGTGTACTAACACTAGTACTTCGCGTTCGTGACTAGCGACCTCTTTTTGTGGCTTTTTTGCCAGAAGGTGGCATTGTTTTCCTCGATGCCTTGGCCCCTTTGAGCTTGCTTTTCATCCAGGCATAAAGTATCCCGTGTCATCACAAATTAGAAGATTAATATTCTTGAAAGCAACACATTATACTGGTTCACAGAGTTTCAACGAAATATTTTCTCGCAACCATGCAAAGGGTGAAAGCGTTTGACGGTTGAGTTTAGCAGGCATGCTCTAGTCTATGAAGAATAACTCGACCACCAACATTCGAGTATCGTAGCAACACGAGCTTAGGTGAGGTTAGAGTCGAACGGCCGCGAAGTTTCGCATCTTGGAAAGAATTCGACTCCGAATGCCATAAAATATATCTACAGTTAATATAATAGCTAAAGAAGGCCATTGGGCAACATGCGTGATGTACACCATGAGAAAAAATAAATTCAAGGTACCTACTCCATAACCTGAACCTAATTACAAGGTACACAATTTTCGACACTGGAACGATCTCCTCCGTTGTCTCAGTCACAGAACTGCATGGTCACCCAGAACCTTTCATGGGTTTATCTGTGATACATAGAGGTTAAATAAAGCGCATGAGATGTACCTCACAGGGTGCGCATAAAGACGAAATCATGAGAATTTTTCGTGCGTTCGACTCAACCCTCACCCTGATGAAGGCGTTCTGGTTTCGCCGCTTTACCCTAATGGCGAAGCGTCGACGGAAGTCGGGGCGAGGCCGAACGATCGCTTCTTTTTCCGGTCCATGTCAACGATTTCGATGGAGGCCTAGCAAGTAAAATCGTGAAATCTGCCGACTAGACCAAAATGGGTTTCTCCATCGGGAAGGGGGGCGGGACACGGCGAGAGCCGAGCAGGATTTACAGTTTTTAGACGAGTGGAACGAGAAACGGGTTTCAAAAAAGAAAGCGCAAGATTATTCGCATCGGTCATAATATCGATAGATCTCTGAACGAGTTCGGCGTTGATCAGGGGTGCACAACTTACGCCCCGCGAGGCTCTTTCCCACGGCCCGCCACGACTGGTGGGTGGCATCGTGCTACTAAGGCTCCTGCTTCGTCGGCCACAGCTACGGAAGTAAGTAGGAGTAGATGCGGCCTGCGGTAGGTGATTAAAAATCGTAAGTGGCCCTCACAGTCTTTCGAGTCGTGCACCCCCGGCGTAGATAAACTGGAAGAGGCAAACGGAGAGAGAGATTTAGGGATCATCATCGACGAGGACCTCGAGTTCTCTCGCGCAAGCAACGGTAGCTAAATGTAAGGGGATTCTCGACGCGATCCGACCTTCCATAACTGGTAAGAGTTCGCACGTCGTTCGTCCGTCGTATGCGGCGCTGGCAAGACCCCATCTAGAGTACTGCGTTCGATTCTGGAGGCCTGCAAATAAATGCGAACTAACGGCGCTCAAGAGGATCCAGAAGTGGGAGACGAGAACGACGAACGAGGTGCGAGGTCTTCCATACGAGAGGCGTTTAGAGTAGGGACCGTACTTGCTCGAGCGAAGGTAGACGAGGGGGATCTCAATTAAACATTTAAGATCGTTAAGGGAATCGATAGCGTAGAGCGTTGCAGGTTCTTCCAGTTCGATGGAAGCAACACATTCAAAGTTGGGTGTCTTTTTCTGCCTTACCCTGTATACATGGACAGGACCTGGAAAATCGATAAGACTTAAGTAGGCTTTAGGCATGAGGAATCAGAAGAGACTGACCGAGTAGACACCACCTTGGGAACTGGCTGGGGAATTAGACCTGGAATCATCAGTCGCCACACTCAACTTGTCTATCTCTGCTGTTCCCAGTCCCTCTCCAATCACTTCTGCATAAATTCTCAACTTCAACCACCAATTTGGAGTCATTGGAGCAATATTTACCACATGATTAGGACAACTTGCCATGGACAGGAGATGGACCCTGGTCAACTGAAGGGTTTGTGACAACAATATTTCTGTCTCCCTCAGCTGCCACATCTCTCTCTTCAGTCAGTGCTGTAAAAAATATGTATAAGGAAACAATGCCAAAAATATTTTTATTCTCTCATAAATGTTTATTTTTTAATGCTTACCAGTATTAGAAAGAGATTCCATTGGGGTGCATGAGTTCCCTTGCTCCTCCTAATCGAAGAAGAAACTTCCATTATTTTCTCATTAATTAAGGCATTCTACCTATAAAAAATAAATAAATGTGTAGGAACTTGCCAGTTTGTTTTCCTCCCCAATCCTTGTACTACCATCTGAGGCTTTGGGTTCAGCTTCAATTTTGATATTACTTTCATCATCTGGAGCCCTGAAAGCACATGAAGCTCCATCTGCCTCCACCTCACCATCATCAAACACCTGCTCATACCAATTCAATACTATGACTACAACCAGGGATGGCAAACTATAGTCTTCACAGTTTCCATTTGCATACTAAAATACAGTATCAAGAAGAATCAAATGGTACAGTCTACCCATCTAAGCAAGAGGCCATGGAGTCCCTTGCAGCTCCTTTTACTCTTCAAATGCCCATTTTATGGCCTTTGCTTCTCACTAGTCATGTGGGCTGGGACCCATATCAAGCAGGGTGAAAAAAAAAAAGGTTAGAACAGATAAATACCAGTACCTCATTGCTCATGTTTTGGCCCTGAGCAGCAAGGGCAGCTTCTAGCTCCTGGGAGCGAGATTCACTAGTACTCTCTGAGGAAAGTTTGGCAAGGGTGGCAGCTAGGTTTTCTTTATCCCGTTGCCTCACAATCGCCTCAACAGCCAACCATTCAGACAATGTGGTCTCATAGTGTGCCTGGATTGCCTCATCTAACATTCCTCGCTCTTCCTCTGTACTCCCAAAAGGATAGTGGCCCAGTAGATATGGCCACACCTAGTCACATACAAAGTGGATTGAATACAAATGACATTTTCATGGGGCACTGGGAATATATTCGTAAGGAAGGACTCATACAAGGGGTCGGATGGTATGTTCCACCCCTCCAAAGTAAACAAGACGGTAGATCTCATCAGCATCAGTAACTTGGGAGTCCTGGTGGAAGCTCAACCAAACTTCCTCTGTCACACCTTTGCTTCCATCTGACACCACAGAATGAAAACAGAATATCATGGAGATGATAAAAAAAATAAAAGCAAATCAGCAGCACTCGATTGTATTTCTATGTACCTTCCTACCGCTACCACTTCAAAGATGCTGGAATACTATGTTTTCAGTAAGTCTATGCCTGATTAGGGTTGAAAGACTAGTTTGGCAATCAGCTCATGAATATCCAATAGAATGGAGGTTCTTCAGTTCTTATAGATTCCCTCCTTGAGACTATAAATCAGAAGATACCTGAATAGATAGTACTTTACCTGTAGGCTGAGTGGGAGAGACAATGGTGGGAAGCACAAGTCCAGAGAGGTGGGTGCGAACAGTGCGCAGGTGTCGACAATGGGCCAGCCAGCCGTAGAAAGCTCTTGAGATTATTTGTCTGCGCATTGTATCACACACCTGTTGTATCCTAAAAAAGGAAATTATTTTATTTAAACTATATCATCTGGATGAAGTGTGGACCAAACTAAAGCCACACAATTGGAAGAAAGTGGTCCATTTCAAAGCAAAACCTACAGTAGGCCTAAAAGTGCTGATGCCAATTACCAAACTATTGCCAATTACCACAAAGGCAAGAAGGCAACATGGGCATGGAATGTTCAAGACAGGCAGTACATATGTACTCACCCTTCAGGGATGGGAGAGGGAGGGACGGAGAGCGATTCTGGGAGGGAAAGGCTCTTGGTGGAGGAGGTGGAAGATGTGGATGACGGGAGGCGGGGTGATGATGTGGGGGTACGTGGGGATAGAGGAGGTTTCTTCTTCACTCTTCCCAAACCCAGTCCAGGGAGGAGGCTCTGAGTCCTCTCCAGCACATCAGCACCTAGAATGTCAATATCACCCATGAAATGCATTCTGGACTTGTGGATGCCAGACCCAATAGTTATAGACAAAGAAAATACACAGGATCAAGGTGAACCACATTAAATACTCCACATGTAAGGGGTGCTAAATTAGTAAGGCACATTCATGAGATTTGCTGCATAATTCAATGCACAAAATGACGCACTAAGGGAAGAGGGCTTGACATTTGTGAGGATACGGAACACATAATCCATGGCCTCATCTTTTCCATCTCCATCAGTCAGTGACCTCCCCTTCCGTCGAAGCTTTGGGAACACTTTTCCTGAAAAAAAAAAAAATCAACCAACCATTCAGACAAAAAAAGACTGATTAAGCTTGAGAGAAAGAAAAAAATTGGCATACCTTTGCCCCTCTGAGACCAGAGAGGGGGGTCCAACTGTCCATTTGGAAGAAGCCCAGTCTCAAGACAGGAAAGAAATGCAAGTAAATGCCCCCCAGGTGGGAACTGGAGTGGAGGACGCTGAACTCCATCTTGCCCCACCAGCACTAATGTCCCTCCCTTCTCTCCAGCTACAAGAATATTTCCAACAAATTCATCTTATCAACTTCCAAATCATATTTAAATGACACTAAAAAGGTGAAGTGTCCTGCTATGCTCTCACCAGATTGATGGCAATGGAGATACACAATGTCATCCACTTTCAGGTTCAGGGCATAATCCCAATATACACTGTAGAAGAACATCAAAACAATCAGTATTAGCAAAATTATACTTTGCAAGATGATGCACTTGGAGTCACTTGAATGATTTGATCCTTTGTTTCCCACACTCAACCTTGGTAGTTGGAATGAAAATAGAAGTCTTCTATTCATTAAAGAATGAAGCATTCTCTGCATGACCACCTTAGTTGCTTTGAGCACAAAATGGAGTTTTTACTTTTTTAGATATGCTACACACACAGGATCACATACAAAGGGTAGTCCCCTTTTGATGAAGTCCTACATTGTTTAACAAAGTATTTTAAAAGCATAAATCATATCTGATATAGTGCAAGGGATTACAAGTTCTCCTTTTTTTCTGGCAAGTAGTGGGCTTACACCTCACACCATATCCTATCACATCATGTATCAGATTTTGCACAACCATGCAGCTGCAAGACTGAAAAGTTTGCTGATGTTCTATGACAGAGAAGCACTGACATTCATATCCTATCTGACAGCTGAGAAGCAGAGTGCTTCACTTCAACAAATGGCTCCAAACATGCACTGCCTACAAAGGTGACTCTCTTGAGCTTCAAGATGCATGCTTTCCTTTTGAGCACATCTTGAGAAAATGTTCCACATGGTATTAGCAACATCAAGGAAAATATATATCACCCGGTAGTGTTTAATGCCAGAAATAGGCCCACTTCATTGGTGGATGAGGGTTATTCTTTTCAGGGTAAACCATCCCACTGATATTTTTATTATTACAGCCATAGCTCAATTTTTAATATGTAGCCATCAATTGGCTATGCATGAGCTGCCACTAGGTGATCAGTTGGGGGGGTGCCATTGCCTAAGGGAAAAATACAGGGTCCTCAGAAAAAGATGCTCCTATTTCCTGAACTACATTGCCAACAACCTCATATGTGGTATCATTTGACACGTCAGGCTTGGGAGTTTTGTATTATACTATGCAGTCCTAGTGCTGATTTCGAGAAACAGTAGCAAACAAGCTTGTGTATATCACAGAGCAGCAGGTGTTTATGGTGAAAAAGTTTTATCAAACTGGCAGTGTTATTAAAGTGCTGTGTGGTTTTCAAAGTGAATTTAGATGTAGGAACACTCCAAGCACATCTGCAATAAACAGGCCAGTAACAAAATTCATAAATACTGGTAATGCAAAGGACAATAAGAAGGGATATCATGGTCGCTTCGGATGTGGATGTTCAAGAACACTGTACTCTTAGCTACTTAGAGCCTTTTTATTTAAATAGACTGCAAGGAAGGTCTCCTGTTGACAACATGGCTATGCATGCGGTTCATCGTTTCCAGTACATAGTTTGATTCATATGAAAAAGTCTAAATATTCGAAGGAAAGAAAGATGTTGCTAGTCACCAGGGGCACCAGCGCCCTCGCCTCCTCTCTGAATACCCCTCACATAGGTGTCTTAGTCAAGTGAAAAATTGTCTAACTGAAGTGAAAAACACTGTAGATCAGTTGTACAGGGTAGGCCAAAAAAAACTTCGGTTATCTTTATCATTCAGCAGCACTGGTCCCGTTTTTGCTAAAATTGCAATTGCACCTCATAATAGAAAATTCATTCAGCTTTCCAATGATGTCAACAGAATAAAGATTTGTAGCATGACTTTTATGCAGTTAGATAAAGAGTAGGGCTGTCACAAGAGATCGATGCATCGATACCACTATCGATAGTTAGAGATATCGATAGTTTTTTCGACCATTGCGATGCATTGACAAAATATTTTAAAGGGGAAATGTCCCATTGAATTGAGGAGAGTACTGTACAATACAGTCCGTCCGGGCGAGGAAAGGAAGAAGCGGCGTGACACGCATGGGCGAGCAATTTCTTATCACAATCAAATTCTGGAAATGTTGGGACTGACTATGAAAGACGGGAAGGGAAAAAAAAGTCGGATCGGAGACAGGAAGTGGGAAAAGAGAGGGAAGCCCAATAAGATTTTTTTTGCCGTCAGTTTCAGTCTCCCGGCTCGATCTCATCAGGTGCATGCTGCGGAAGTGCTACCTCTGTTACACTGTGCGTAACTGCATCGGAATGACTACTTGGATCTTAAATCTTTTTATATCAATGGAAAGCTAGATAAATGCTCTATATAGTGATGCACTGCAATATTTTCAAAATCCTGAAAAACAATGCTGTGAAGTGTGAAAGACAACCAAATATTTCTTTGGCCCACCCTGTATATGTCTGCTGCATGTTCTGTCTAAAATAAATTAAGCGAATGTGGAACCTAAGTCTAACAAGGTATAGTCCCATTTGTTCTCTGTATATAATAAATAAGGAAACCAATCAATGCATGTTCTATATATTTTTTTCATTGCTCCTGCCAAACCAGAATTATAAAAATTGGAAGGGAATTGTCAACAGTAATAAAGGAGGATGGCCAGGTGTCCATTTGTATCTACTGATAGCATGGGTGCCATTACATATATCTTGATGAGTAAAATTAAAATCCAACCCAATCAATCCACAAGGTCAAGAATTATGGGCAAAAAACTGGGGTAAAATAAGTGAGCAATAGGCATCTGGTAGCTACTCAAACAAACAAGATTCACACATCTGAAGTGAGATGGTGCCTTAATCACTGCCATAGTGAGTCATTTCTGGAAAGTGCTTAAACTCCTCCAGAGAATGCATCGGCTTTACGGGCAGCATAAAGGGTTCATCTCTCAGTGGTGGTGCTTCCTGAATAATGATAAACCCATCAACAGATTTTTATTGAAAGGAATAAATTTAAATATCCCAGAGTGTACTACTTGTTTATGACTCATAACTCCAGACCTAGTTCAGTGACTATCTTGTGGAGACTGAAAATCAATCTAACTTAGGTTTGGAACAATTTGCTTGAAAAAGCTGATGGTAAATTGCAATGAGCAGGATGGTACATCTATTAGCAGGGTGAAAAATTTCCCCTGCTTATTCATTTTGCAATTCTTCTACAATTCTTCTCCATTCTGCAATTTAATACAGTCATTAATCATTACAGGGAAGGACTTGAAGAAGGATTCTTACTTCTCAACCTACAGGTGCACATCTGGACATTAACCTATCACTGGTGAGTTTTGAGATTCTAGTTTACCTTGGGCAAAGGTCAGGTTGAGAATTTCTTAGGGGTACCAGAGAAAGAGTTAGCTTAAAGGAGCACCTTTTCCGAGCTGGCCTCTTTGCTTCATGAAGAAGAAAAGAAGAGCTTGCAGTTGTTTTTAAAATTCCATTTCAGAGTTTAAAAGTCTTACATTTCTTTTGACGTATTTAGTCTTCCTTTATTTTGTATTTAGTATGTACTGCATATTTACTTTGTACTTTTATTGCAGTGAAATACTGTTCCAGATTTTATTCCAAAGGTCAATGAGAAAATGTGACTCATCTTTGGCTCAGAGTGGGAACTTGAATTTTCCATTCTGCATATGTCAAAAGATCAAATATTGGGAAGGTAGACATGGAATTTTCTCAAACAAATGAAAAATATAATCAAATCATGAATTAGGAAAGATGTGCTTTCAATGGCAGTCATGGTGGGTGGGGGATGAAAGCAAACTCACGCGCTTTGGATGCATTCCAGTGCACGAGTGGAGGCATGCAAGAATGATGGATTACGGACAAGTGGAGATGGGAAGGTGGGAATGCTCACACTACGCTTGAACCGCTTCTGCATTAAATCAATTCCCCCTTCCTCCGATTCATCTATTGTTCCCATGCTTCCTCTTCAGTACAGAAATGAGATGAGCCAAGATAACTGAAGTTAGGAAACTGAAAATACATTTTTAAGACATACATGCAAACCAATATCATCACATATTACATGGAATAGATGCCCAAAGAGGGTCTTTACAAAACAAAAAGGATAAATTAATCAGAACCAGGATGGAATGAGTTCTAAGCAGAGATGTATGACTACCTTTTGTCCTGTGGGGGAGGGGAAACATTCTCTTCTTCACAGCACCCATTCATGAGTTGATTGGGGGTCCACCGCATGAGTAGGCCCTCAACAGTTTGGTGAAGTGACAAGTATCCAGCCAAAGCTTCAACTTCTGGATTCTATTGGAAATACAGCAATAATAGGATGCAATGAATGGGAAGACACTCTCAAAAAAAAAAAGAAAGACCAGCAGCAAGAAAATGCTTCTGACAGTACAATTAAATGAATCATGGAGTCAAATAATGCCTACACTTCCTGCCTTCCCATTTCTTGACATCCCTGTAGAAACTTTAAATGAGTTGTACAAATTATATTTACCACAAAATTTTAACAAATCTGCCTATTACTGGCATCAAACTGGGTTTTTCTCTAGAATGATGTGTTTCCACCTTCAGTCTTCAGCAACATTTGGAAGGTCTCTGCAGATGTAGAAGGGCAATCTGGGTGCTTCCCACCAATGATTGATTGAGGTGGGCTTCAAATAGGCCATGGAAGCAGGTGAATGCAATTTTTTTGTTTCTATTCCATCGCTATTGCTGCTCTCTGACAGCTGGCATCATCATCTTGCAATATGAAGTCACCCCCACATTCAACAAGATAGGCAGATGAAATGCCCATTGCCCGAAATGCTGATAAACTGTTTCCACTAATCCTCCTCTTCAAAATTTGACAGCTTATTATAAACATGTGGAGATGTTGGTCTCCTTCAGCTGCCTTCAAACTCAGTTCCTGCTGTCATTCTGCCATGAGAGGAAATGGTTTTCCTTCCATCCATTGAATTCACTGACTTAGGCAATATCTGGTCCAATGGCCAGAATTGACCTTTGGCTTGACCATTTGACTTGAGCATCCAATCTGATCCTTTCTGTCTGAAGTAAGATGGGTGAAGTACCCCTCCCTGTCTCGTCCCTCCTGCCCTGCCTCTTCTCTCCACCTCTTCCCTCTTCCCCTCTCTTTCCTACTTTCAGATATGGGAGCCATTTTCAAATCAAAGAAACTGTATATATACTGGTCCCACTTGTTCCTGCTTATTATCTTCACTATTCTAATCATAGTTGCAACTTGTTCTTTTACCTCAAGGCATTTTGTCACAAAAAGCTATACTGTTAGTTTAATTTAAAGCATCTAAACAACTAAGTATATGAACTCCTGATCCACATTTGGGCCACTTCTTGCCTGTGTGCATTCCCACTCATTGTGCTTGGTATGATATGACACAATGTGATAATTACCAGACACAAAAGGCTCAAGCCCTATGAAGCTGACTTAGCTCTGGAATTCCAGCAAACCTTCTCTCTCATTTCAGCCGCACCTCACTCCAATTGCATGTAAGACCCAATTAACCTGTAACTTTAGGAGAACAGAATTTGGCATTTTTGGTTATTCCAGGGCTTACTACATAGGTTTGGCCTTCACTACTACAGTTCTTTGCTGTCCCACATTTCATGATGTAAGTCTACAGGGTGCATGGAAAGTTCTGCAACCTTATTTTTGTAATTTTTTAAATATTAAATTGAAGACAAAACCACCAGTTGAAAAAACAGATATAATAAAAGAGACAAAATTAGGACACAATTGAAAAACATATCACAAGTGATAAAAATGCAATTTCAAACAAAAAAATTATTCAAACAAAAAAGAATTTGGTTGCAGCACTTTCCACGCACTCTGTATAATGTTCAAAGGACTCCCTAACTGAACATATTGGGGGCTGCATTTGTAAAAAATATTGTCTAACCCAGGGGTGTCACACTGGATTAGACTGGGGCCAGATGGAAGCCTTCAGGGGAGATCAGGGGCCACTATAAAAACATAATGCCTAATCTTTAATGCAAACAGGCTGAAATTTGTAGCACTTTTCTGTAACCAACTGTTGAAGAGGACTTTGCAGGCCGGATCTGGCCCACAGGCCGCCAGTTTGACACCACTGGTCTAACCTATAGGGTTGGCAAAAAAAGAACTCAAAGTTTCATTATAAAATCCACATTTTTCAATCAATTGACTTGAAAGTGTAATGCAATGTTGGCTATTATGTTCTTCAATCTCTTGAAATTTCATGCATCTACAGCTACCCATGCTTGCATTATGGCATATTTTGCCTAAATGGTCAACATTCTGAGTGAAAAGGCATGCGATTTATGTGGAACAAATTCACATTTGATTTGTGCTAAAAAAAAAAAAAAAAAAAAAACACAGTTCATGTGGATGGTTCAGCGTGAAAACTCAACAGGATGTTGTCATGTGTTTTTTGCTATCTGAAAATGTCATACAATGTGCATGAAATTTCTGGCATTCCCAATGTTATGAAATATTCTGGAGCAGACTCATGAAATTTCCACACATGACAGGGTTTATGGTTTTATATGGCCATATATGCTCATATATTTGCATTATTCCACTACACATGTATTCAAATATTATCAATTATATGGTATACTAGCAAGTTTGTTTGCCCTTCAGGCAAACAAACTCGCTATGGTCACACCTGCAACTCTCCCTTGTCCAGGTTGGTGATTCATTCATTAATTTATTTTCAAAGTGGCAAAAACATATTAAAATTATGTGCCTGTCAAAATGTGTGCCGATAGAGAAAGAACCAATATTTCCATTGAAATAATTACTCCAATTACTTGTGTGCCTAACTTCAAATCTCTTCATAATCTGTCTTGAGGGGTCTTATTTGAAAAGTAGGATAAGCACTTAGCAATCCAACAGGTACTTCTGCTCCAAGTTTCAACTTCCTTTAGTTCTCTCTTGCATTGGATGAGAAAAGATTCCAGAAAATGCACCTTCAGCAAAAAATGTGCCCTGAGTAGTTTTACCTAAAAATTAACATTTTAACTGAAATCAATACTGGAAGAACTACATACCTATCAAGTTTCAGTTTTATTCATTTGCTGGTGCAAAAATATATTTTGAAAATCCGATGGAGCCAATAGCTGTGCCATCACAAAACTTTATATTTTTCCTGAACTCAGAGTCCCAGTTGGCATGTCCATGTTAAGTTTCAGCTTTCCAAGTTTATTTGCTTGACAGAAGCAAAAAAACTATCTGAAAGCATCTCCCCCTGGAATTTGTGCCCCCAGGGCATTTTCCTCCAAAGTCGGAATTTTTTGCATTCAGCTTCCCAATAGGTACTTCGGTATCAAGTTTCACCTTTCTATCTCCGCCCAATTCGGTAGGACCAAAAAATTATTTGAAAATGTCACCCCCCCCTCCAACAACAAAAAAAATATGCCCCTGGGGTATGTACCTCCAAGGTTGGATTTTTTATGAACTCTGCATCCCAATAGCTACTTCTGTACCAAATTTCAGATTTCTAACTTCTCTCAAACATGGTTTGAATTAGCATCAGTCAGTCAGTCACTCAGTCACAATTGCCTACATATATTAGATAATATATTTGATCTGCATTACAAAATCAAGAGTTACAGGCTAATGACATAGTGTCTGAGATGTGGTAAATATCCACAGACAAGTCTTACGGTTGTTGGTAAACGTAGCACAAGGTCAGAGGTGCATTTTGGCTGAAGAGTTGGGGGGGAGGGCAGGACAGCAGAGCAGGGGTCACCTGAGCGATATTAGGAGAGAAAAATATTACCTCCAAGGGGGCACCAAGCCCTGTCCCAGGGAAGCTAAGGGGGGCAGCCGCTTCCCCTGCCACCCCCTGTAAAATACGTCACTGCATGAGGCTGTTACACAAGAGGGTCATTGACCTTCAGATGCCTCTGCAACTAATTTTTAATATACACATTATATTATACATAAATTATTAGCTATGTATAACCTTTCAAGTAACTGCTCAAAAGATTGACTATGAACCCCTACCCTTCCGAGGTAGCATAAGCATTTTGTGGCTGAAAAAAACTGGGGAAGCAAAGGAACTCTGGGACACTGTTATCATGCATCTTTTCTTCTCATTAATGCTTGCTAATTCTCTTTTTTTTTGTGAAGGAGGGGGGGGGGCAGGTGCCTCCCCAACACTACACCACTGCTGGGCAGTGAAAAACAGAGAAAGTGTGACTACCAGAGGAGGTGCGTGATACCAAATATCACCATACCAGCATTGACATTCTCTGCCTTAGCCATAGTGAATGGATGACTCCTTCAATTGATCATCCACTGGAAATTCCTTCTTTGGATTATTTCTTACAAGAAATACAGTTTTTCTTCCCATCTATCAAGTCTATTTAGTGAGTTGTCACTCAAATCCTGGCAGGTTTGCTCAGCACCAATTTAGAGTGGTTTTTGCCTTTTAGGATGGCACAGAGTCCTGCTGAAATGCTCAGTCTTCTTGAGTGAAATGCCCATTGGCTCACGGAAGAATGACACTCTCAAGAATGGCCAATTTCACTCAAGATTGAGCTTTCCAGCAAGACTCTGTGCCATCCCACAAGGCAAAAACAACTCAAAATTGGTGCTGAGCAAACCTGTCAGCATATGAATGGCCACCTTGTTCACCAGATCTCAACCTTGTTGGATTTTTCTGTTTAGAGTATTCTTGAGGCAAAGGCCATTATTAAACTATAGAAAAACATCAAGTCACTCAAGAGATCCTAACAGGCTGCCTGGGCTGAAATAGACAACGATACGCTCCAAATCATTGCAGTTAATTTTTTGAAGCCCTTTAAAACTTTTATCAAAGCAAAATGAAAATACATTGAAATTTGTTGCTTTTTACAAAGTTTATGTTCTACTAGATATTTGTGTAGAGTTTTGTTTCAATCAGATTAGTAGAAGGAAAAACATCCTTGTTTATATTTGTTGCCTTTTTTTTGGGGGTCACCCTGTAGGTACTCCAGAGTGGGTATAACTAAAGCATAAAGCCACTTACTGGTTGCACAACCACATTGTTCTTGCCATAGAGAAGAGTAACCCTGTTGTTTTGATGGAGAGATTCTACATAATCCTTAGCAAGGGGAGGCAGTGACCGATGGATCTCTTCTGATGATCCTGTTGGTAGGGGTTTTCGGTACTGAAAAAGAAAAGGTAGAAACATTGAGTAAATTACATACAGGATCTCACAGACAAATTTTTATGAAATGTATGTTTTCCAGGTGAGAGTCAGTACAAGTCAGTCAAACATGATCACAGTTATTTGAATTTTGGCAATGCTTCTCCTGCCACTCAATCCACTTCAATTTCACCTCCTATGGTACTATGTTAGCAGTGGCCAGGGAATCTAGTTCTGGTGAATTATGTCCACAGAATGTAGAATTAAAAAAAACCAACAGTCTCATGTCATGCACATGACATCAGAGTAATGGCTCCTCAGAACAGAGAATATAAGTTATTCAAACTGAAAAGTGGGAAACTGTAGACTTACTGAATTAAAGTTCAAAATATTGTGCATGCAAAGGAAAGCACTGATTATAAGAATAAAATTGCACTTTGTTATATACAAATATATATATGCATGTCTGTTAATGCTCCAGCAACACAACTGCTGAACACTGAGCAGTGAAATTTTATACACATATTCCTTAGCATCAAAGGATTTATCCATCTAATGGAACAAAAATGTCTCTGTTGCACCATTTTCCTGATGTTTGCAAAAAACTCAAATTTGCAATGAAAGGGACAGTTACATGAGCCAGGCAAGAGGGGTGGCTGGGATTACTGGGGGAGGGGTGTAACAGGTGAAGGCCTAATCCCTGGAGAGGAAAGTATGTCAGGGATCAACAAAAGCATCCTAAGGAGAGCCAAAAGCACATTTGTAGTGAAGAAAGTGAGTCAGCCTGACATTGCACATTTCGTGGAGAGCACTGGGAACCATATTACTTCAAATAAAAAAATGTTGGCGTCTAAATGTAGCAAATTTTACTTAACCCTTTCATGGTCCAATGGTGCCACATGGCACAACCAACTTTCAAGAATCTTCAGTCATATCTACAAAAATTTTCAAAAAGCTATATCAGCATTACTGCAGTAATGCAATCTACCTGATGACTTGCTTACAACATAAATAAGCTTTTTTTAACACATTCACTGTGGGACCAAAATGTCTGCAAATCTGTCTGTCTGTCAAAATGCATTTCATATTCTTAGTTGTGGCATGATGTCCTGGCCTTTGTGAATATACACATGACACCTGATTAGACTAATCTTTCTCTTGGTGACATCACCTCTTTGTTTTCCTGAAATCAAGTCTCTGGTGAGTCGTAAGGCAGTGAACATGTCAAATAAGCTTTACCAATTAACTAAGCCATTTCTCTTGTGACACTCAAAGCCTCAGAACTTAGCCGATCAGATTGCAGACTGCACTTACAATGTTTGCAATCAAGCACAGACTACTCAGTTTGATGTGAAATCCTATTGCCTTTTATAGCAATTAAGGTTGTCACAATAGATCAAGGCATCAATACCACTATCAATGTATCAGTGTATTGGTGAAAGATTTTAAAGTGGAAATGTCTCATTGGATTGAGATGGGTACAGTACAATACAGTCTGTCCATGTGGAGAAAGGAAGAGGCAGTGTGACCCGCATGGGCTTGCAATTTCTTATCACGATCAAATTCTGGAAATGCTGGGACTAATTATATGAAAGATGGGAAGAATAAAAAAAAGTTGGATCGGAGACAGGAAGTGGGAAAGGAGAGGGAGGGAAGACCGAGAATATTTTCTTTTCTTCTGTAGCAGTTTTTGGCTTGATCTCATCAGGTGCATGCTCCAAAAGTGGACTGTTCTTATACTCCTTTGATTTCAAAATGTATAAGGGTAGCCCAAATGAAAGTGGGACTGCTGTCGGTTTGACAAATGGTTTAATGGTATCGGTGTGGTAGGTTTACAGGATAAAGAGTGATACATAAGGAACATAATGGCTATACATAGTTGCCTTGAAGGTTGATACAGGCGTCCCAGCGGTCCACGAGATGATGAATACCCTGGGTGAAGAACCTCCGGGATTGGCTGTGGAACCATTCTTCAACGGCGACCCGGACCTCATTATTGTCTGCGAATTGCCGTCCTTTAAGAGCTTTCTTGAGTGGACCAAAGACATGGTAGTCGCAAGGTGAGAGGTCAGGGCTATACGGGGGATGTTCGAGGACTTCCCATCAGTCCGGGTCACCGTTGAAGAATGGTTCCACAGCCAATCCCGGAGGTTCTTCACCCAGGGTATTCATCATCTCGTGGACTGCTGGGACGCCTGTATCAACCTTCAAGGCAACTATGTATAGCCATTATGTTCCTTATGTATCACTCTTTATCCTGTAAACCTACCACACCGATACCATTAAACCATTTGTCAAACCGACAGCAGTCCCACTTTCATTTGGGCTACCCTTATACATTGGTTAATCCCCCTCTCTATATTCCTGTCTTTTTCTTTAGTAAGCAGGCTTAAGCTTTGAATTTTCTAACTTGCCCTGGGGCATTTTACCTCTTTACTTATGGTGAACCCAAAGTGAATTTTTAACATGGACATCGCCTGAAATTAGGGCTGTACTGATGTTTGAAAAACTGCCGGTATGGCACCATTGGCAGGTTTGCGATCTGCTGGTGCCAATGTCCAAAGACCTTGTGGAATGAAGAAAAAGAGAAAAAAAAATTATGTGAGCATGCTTGGCAACTGATTCTCAATGGCAATAAGAAAATATTAGGGCTGTCCTGATGGATCCATTGATGAATGGATATCATCTTTAATAATTGGAGGCATGGTAGGTTTCATTACTCGTTTCAAAGGTCACACCTTTCCCCCAATCACAAGCATGAGATTATGGAAGATGGATAGAGGTCCAGGCAAGAAATAACCGAAGTCAAACCTCTGCCCAAGTGCAGAGAAAAAATATTGAATCCTCCTGTGCCCCCCCCCCCCTCGATGCATCAATGTTTTGAAAACTGCTATCATGACAGTCCTAATAGTGATGTATTTCAGAGGAACATAGGTACATTTGATTCGCTCGTGAAAAGTCCACTTCTGTCTGTGTTTCAGCATGATGATCCAATAAAAAGTTTTAAATCGCAAACTTGGCAGATAAACCTGCTGAAATTGAAATGGTTTTGGAAAAAACTGAAACTTCTTCTGACTGAAACTTATAAGGAAATTTGAGAGACAAGGATAAATTCCTTTAACAAGTTTAACAGAGCTTGTGCTCAGTGTCATCTGGAACACCAATCCATCTTTTTAAATGACATCTTACCTGCAGACCAAGCCTACGTGCAGAAGGGGGAGTCTGGGGACTGCTCCCAGGGCTAAAGCAGGAAGATGAGATTCGATGTCGCTGTACCAGCTCATCAGCTGGGGGGTCAGTCCAGAACTGATCGGCTGTTTTCAGCTTGGAGAAGTCCAATGCACAGGGACCCACTATGAACATAATAAGAAGGGATGAACACCAACATTACCAGTTCATAAATTCTGCACTTATTGACTAAGATTTGATTTCCTGTACTTATACTTTCATGACTTCAATTAATTTTGTACATACAGATTAGAATGATATGCTACAGGCATGAAGCTGGAGATTATAAACTTTGCTTGACTGGGCCTATTACCCTACCCTGAAAATATCATCCAGTTGAATCAGGTTGTTTCATTTCTCTCACAGCCTGTAAATCTTTGTAGCTTCAAAGTTTGGGTTTCGTCTTCATGTGGCTGACTTTTTCACTTATACCATTTCTTTATTCCTCAAGGGCCAAAGAGTGAGATAGTTAAATAAGGAGAGTCAATAGGGTTTGAGAGGAGTTATCATGCAATTGCTAACAACACTGATCCATCATTGCTTAGAATAGGTTACCTAACTCACTCTTTCAGCAGAATACCATTGACATGTGGTTCATTTGTTCTGTGAGGAAAGGAAAAATTGGGATAATTATAAATGGTGCATTCAGCAGAAGCATTAAAGATGGAATACTCCCACCAGATTCACAGGTAAATCCTTCCTTGAGACAGGATTCAGAGCTCTGGCTCTTCAACTAAGATTTTCCTATTTATGGACTGCCAAAGCATCTCATATTCTTAATATGATAGCCTGTGAAATCCTACCTTAATCAATACTATTAGCAATGCTACCAGTATTACAAAACTGTTGAACTAGGGGATGTATAACGAAGCCCCATATACTGCAGTTTCAAACAGATTCCATTTGATCCATTCCAATATTTGATCTATTTGATCCATTCTAGTAAGCTCGAGTTTAAGAAAGAATGTGCATCTGAACATCCAACATTCTTCACCACCATCCATATGTGTTTCTCCATCACCAATGTCAATCTGAAGAAAAGGTGAGAATAGCTTAGAATAGGAGAGGGAGACAGAGGCAAAGAAAAGGCTGCCTGAAGACTGCATTATCAAATTGGGCTTCTGCAAATACACATCCTCCAGTTTATCCTAACTTAGCTGGCAACTTGAAAAAATACACTCATGATTAAAGAATGGAAGAGAGAGGGTGAGACAACCAGAAAGATCTACTCACCAAGGAGTGAGCTCAAGATGGGTCCATAGTCAGGATCAGCTACAAGGGCATCTTTGTCATAGTACTTGCTAGAGGGCCATAAGAGGAGGAGGACAAAGGGAATAGAAGGAAGTACAACCAAAGCAGGATTGAAAGATCACAAGCAAGAGGAGGAAGGGTTATAGGAAGAAGAAAAGATGGAAGAGATTTTTGTTAGTAAAAGCATCAGGAAATCATCATAGTCAGGCCTGGTTTAGCAGATAAATTACAATTACCATCCTACGCCCATACATATAACATAGTACAATAGGCAGTAAAAAATGTACCATCATGGAGGAAATTTTCCATTGAAAATATACTCATTGCTGAATAAAAGCAAGACCAGCCATGAAATTTGATGTTTAAAAACCTGCAATATGGTTTAAAAAAGGAATAAATAAAAAATTGCTAGCAAGAACCACATTTTCAGTCGAATGAATGTGGAAAGACAACCTTTCCATGGAGGTGTGACCTTTCGTCTTCCTTTCTGGCAATGTGCTTCATCTGAGTTATACAGAAGGACTTCGAAAGTTTTCCTCAAGGTCCTTCACAATATTTGTAGGAAATTTTGAAAGGGGAATAGGACTAATTTTTATGCTGTTTCCAACATTGTACATCAAGGGCATTAGCCTTAGAAATTAACCCAAGGGATGATACAGAGAGACTTGGTCATCTTAAACTTTTCCTGAAAATAAGAATCATGTCAGTTGGGATTCATATCAAAACTATGTAAATCAAGTTTAAGTTTGAGAGTCCTAGGCCAACTCAATTAATGGAGGGTTGTACAAGTTTAAGGTCACACCGCTTTTCACAGGATCAATATACTTTTCCATCACATGAATATTACATACAGAAAAAGAAGCCTAAAAATTTTTTTTCCAGTTGAGCATTAGAGGCTGTAAGAAAGGGTCAAAGCACAGCAGAGTAAGTATTCAGGATTCTTACAAAGGTGACTGCCAGAGGCTCAAAGGGTATTGACATCCGATGAGTGTCACTGCAGGTTATGATGGAAAAGGAAGCGGTGATGCTGGCAAAGGAATTTTTTTTTACCATGCTCTTTTTTATGCTCTAGTCCTCATAATTTCAGTTCTAATTTAGTTCCAGTTCAGCCAGAGTTACAAAACTGCTTTCATATGGCTAGTTTGTTTCCATTTTGTTTCTGGCTTCAGCTAATTGGAGTTTCACTGAAAATAACTGAATGGATAACATGAAATCAGCCATTCCCCATCTCTATGCTTAAATTATTGTGCTCGTATTCCTGTGATCTGGAACTCCTCACTTTCCATTTACTCAAACAAGTAGCTTCAGGAAATTCATAGAAAAGTGCTCACAGACTGGTTTTCAGTCCAATTGCAATGACACTTAGTAAAAATGTTGACATAGTTCAATGACCTAACTTGCTGCAATCATGGCACTATTGACTACTTTGAGGGAAATTGTGTGTGAATATGAGTAGATGTACCCTATGAGAAAATAAAAGTGTTTTCTGTGAACTTTTTGAAGATAGTATTAATCACTTTTATCCCAAAGCAAGTTGTTACTTTGGTTTTAAAAAACCAACTTATTTGGAATTTTCATGCTATCACCTACATCTTGAATGTGACATCCTGTGCTGTGGCCATATTCAACAACCCTATATCCTTCTTCCCCATGGTCCAATTAGAGTTCACACCAAATATTAAAACTTTGGAAGATCGATTGGAAATTCACAGGATATGTTTTGTCTGCAGGCATGTTAATTTGATAATTAAAAAATTTGGGAATTTGAAAAGCTTAGAAAATGAACAATAATGAAACAAAATCTGGAAAAAAAAATTGCCTAAAAAATGCATAGTTTCACAAGTACAAGGGGTGTGTCAAAAAGTGACAAGAAAGGTTTCATGACCAGGAAATGACATACAACATACCTGATACTACACAATCCAAGGTCAACATATCAGTCACTATTTGAAGAAGTGCATTTTTGCAACCTCTGTATATGCCCCTGCTCATTAAAAAATGGTTACTTTCAGAGTACCTCTCATCAAAAATTTCAAGTGGTCAAGGATAGAAATTTCTCAGAAAATGCCAGAAGTGCATTTAAAAGTACTTTTAGCTAATGCCAGCAGCAATTAATAAAATATTTTCCCATAAAGGGATTCCCCTGATATTGCTTCTCAGCTTATGAAAAAAACTAAGATTTTCAAAAGGACTATACCCTAGGAATGCTTACTCTCAACATTAGCTACTGCTCAGTATTCAATGCTGCAGATGGATAAGGACCTTCTTTTCACTTTCTTGTTTCAATTGCCATTCAAATAGGGTTTTCACCTCCTTCAAAACATGTTTTTAAATAAACACTTCAAGTGAATAACTCCTTTCAAACACTTCCCTTGAAAAGTCTCAAAAACTTGGATGCAAAAGCTCAACAATGTTTTTCCTCTGATAGAGAATAAAACTCAAGTATATAAAAGTTTCATTGGAAGCCAATTTTGTTTCTGAGTTCATTCTGTGGACAAATGAATCAATTACTGATAACTTCTTATAACTAATTAAATTTTCTGATGCAATTATAATAGTCATGCCTCATATCTGCTTTGAGCTCACACAAGAACTGGAATTAATGTGGAATTAATATTCTATAAGGCTGTATGTATGAAAAATGAAAATATAAAAAATGAACAGAAATTTTATCTACTACTACTTCAATAAAAATGCATGCAAAGTAACTAAACTATCATGTAACTAAACTATCATGTTACTCCAGACTATTTTTCAACATCTCTAATATTTCATAGAAATGGGAATGGCTGAACTTTGCATGCCATTTTCTACTGAAACAAGTGTCCAGATGGCATCAAAATGGTGTGACCTCGAACTTTTGCCAAACTTTCAAACATAATGGTAAAACAAGTCAGCCTAGAATTCTGAAACTTTTGAAAGCTTTCCTAATATGGGTTCCAACCCATATGATTTCTTTTGCAGCAAAATCACAGATAGCCTACTCTCCAATCCAGCCATTAAAACAGGTCCACATCATACCTAGCAAACAAAACCTAGGGCTGTCAATGGCTAACATCAATGCAAAGACATGATATGCATAGCTGATGTCATAGATAAAGCTCCCTATGGATTGACAGAATGAGAAGGGGAGCAAAAGATTTAAAGTTTGCAGGTGCTTAAGTGAGGATGGGACTCCATGAATCTGAGAATAGAAGAGGGATAGAGAAAAAACAGAGAGATAGAATGTGCAGAATAATATTAATTAATTAATTAGCAGAATAAAGCACCAAAAAAAGGTCACATCCAAAGCAAAAAGGAACATAGCAGAGCACTTCAAATCTAAAATATCACCAATGAAATTACAACAGATCATGAGAAGGGAAAGAAGTTGAGTGAGTAAAGGGAGGAATGAAGAATGTGATGAGGAAAGTTATTCCATGCAGATATGGTCTGGCAGAAAAAGAAGTGTTTTTTAAACTAACTAAACAATACCAAAGATACTGATGGTAAGCTCTTCAGTTAATGAATGGTTACTATGGGTATGTAGAGCAATGGTACAGTCAGAAATGCCCTCAAAGTTTTAGATAAAGAGCTACTAAATCAAAAGTAATGCAATTTTTCCAGCATAAGCCAAAAAATAATTTAATATTCAAGGCCATCATAACGCACAGAGAAAAGGAAAGGTGCCAAATTTGCTATGGCAATTTGGTAAGGCAATTACAAAAATTTTAATTACACAAATTTCTTTTGTCCTTTGATAATTTTTTTATGTGTTGTAAGCTACTGCAGATAACATTAATATGGTAAAAAGTACATCCTTTAAAGCATAATATATTTTCGTTAGAAATTCATGCCATCAATTGTCCCCGTAAGATAACCACATCTGAAGGTTGCCACAAAAATATCATATTAATGATGCTCCAATTTACTATTGAGGGTTCAGGTTGATGCATTGATGCTTTCAAAACTGCCTAAGTGACAGCCCTATAACAAACTCAATAGGTGCACATTTGCATCTATTTGATAGTTGCATAACACTTTTATGAAAAAGCTTGAATGCTGACCTGGCATTGGAGACCAGGTGGTCAATGATCTTGGCAAGCTGTTTCTCTAACAAAGCAATGCGGATCCAAGCATATTTATGAGTTCCCATGGTTCCACTATTGGAATTCTTCTTCTGAAGGATGGGCTTGGATCGATTCAGGCTGTCACTGCTTGAGGAAGAACGTCTGAAAAAATGTCACATGGATAAATGCTTTATTGTGATCTAATATATATTTCATTATGCAATTCTTAGCTTCTTATACGCTTATGGATCCCAGATATCTGTTTGCATTATTCAGGACCAAGCCTCTCCATTCCTAAAGGGTAATGAGTTCAACCTTCAAGTCTTTGTCTGGGTAGACCATGTACTGCAAAAGGTGTCCAAAAAATTATATGTGATACTCTCTTACATGCAATTCCATATTAATTATATGCAGACATTGCTGGATGATTCCCTTTTGAGCTGCACTTTTGGTCATAAAAACTCAACTGTAGTAAATGGATTGGTGCATTCCCCTGGAAAAGGTATAGAAACCAGTGCTTTGCTGTTACTTCTTTCATATTTCTCACAGATAATGGATATATAAAAGCTGGTGATATTCAGTAGCAACATCTACCCAAGTTATCCTATGAAAGGGATCACAGAGAATTAGGAAATGTCTCAGGGCCATATGTGAATCATATATTTAAAAAAAGACTCTTCAAAAACATTACACACTAAATTTGTTACTGCCATCTATACCTAAGGTTTTTATTATTTTTTTCATTGGATAATGATAACTTTGGATGACTGGGCAAATGTGAACCTTGTCAAAAGTGTGTGAACTTTTGTTTGAATCTTGTGAACTCTCTGGCTCAGGCTTACTGGTACAGATTCTCCTGTAGCTCATCTCCCAGCAATAAACAAACTGAACTGACTTATGCCTGAGAAAGGGCAAACTGCTTAAAATCTGATATATTTTGAGGTGGAGCTACATATTGTGCCTTTTGAGGTGCTCCTCTTTTGCAACTCCTCAAGCTCTCATGATTTTTACAAATTGTACAAAAATTTTAAAAATAAATCAGACATGATAGAAAAAGAGACAAAACAAAAAGAGAAAATAATTTTATATGAATAATAGTAAAGAGATGTGGTGGAGTCATTCATTATGGGTTCTTGCTGCAGATGCTTCTTCATTACCTTGTAAGTACATATGTAGCATCACAGTAATCTTGGATACAGACAGGAAGTGTTATGATAGCAATTTGGTCAATATATAAATCAGTGTTTCTGCAACATCATGTTCTGAATAAGACAATGCAGCCTACCACAAATGGAGATCTGTCTACTCCTCATATCTTTAATTCTTTCTGCCTTAAATCCATAGAATATGCACTATATTGCCAAAAGTATTGGGACAAGCTTCCCTCTGCTGATAACAGATTGCCCCAGATGTCATGTGGTAGAGGGCATTACCATAGTCCAAAAGTATAATAACAGCTATCAGCAATCTGTTACAGTCGATGTTTGCCAGTATAGCACGTGGATCTGTGTTGATGGAGTTTGAACATGGAATGATAGTTGTTAGTCATATCATCCTTTGTCACTATACTTTTGGCAATGTAGTGCAGGCTCAAAAACATCAAGAAAAGTACTGCATGGTAAAGGGAATATAAGAACAGAAAGCTCAGAAAGAAAATTTTCTGAAACTTGTCACAGGTAAGTCATCCCTCAAGGATGGTATACCAGAATAAGCCTTCTTTCAGATAAACAGCCACAACTATGAAAAGATTTGTGGCTCTCTGCATGTCAATTACTAAAATGCATCTTGCACTCAAGAGAGGCCAACCTTTTGCTCAAGATAGCAAAAGATAAGTCTAACTTTGTCAATAAAGACTAGATGCTTTTCCCTTCTTGTCCAAAAAAAACATGTGGCTTATTCCAGAAACCCAGGAGGGTGAGGAATACTGATGTCATGTATCATGACAAACATCCTTGATCAACAGTTTCAGGTCTCAATGGACAGGGTGGTGCAAAAGTCACACACTATAGGGGATTTCATTGTTGGACTATTGTATATATATATATTTTTTTTTCCAGCTAAGTGATAGCTGCAAAATTAACTAAAAAAGAGAGGGTGGAGTTTGTTTTAATATGCAGAAGGCCAGGCATGTCAAATTGATCAGTCAACACCAGTTGCCTGATCAATTGGGGGCCATTTTAGGTGTTTTGCATTAAATTCAGTAGCAACTGATCCATTTGACATGCTCGGCCTTCTGCACATTAAAACAAAAATCCACCCTCTCATTTTTTTTGTTAATTTTGCAGCCATCATTTACCTGGGAAAAAAAAATAAAATAAATACTATAGTCCAAAAATGAAATTCCTATGGTGTGCCATTTTTATGCCACCATGTACAACTACTTTCACTACCTCTATAGATATTTGAAGCTCCTATGACAATACCTGTTGGAGACAGGCATTAATTTCCTTCAATGAAGCAACCAGTTAATAGAGCAAGATCCTCTTAATAGTTTCAATCATCTCCATATAAGTAATTCTCTTTTATCTACTCTAATCCTTCTCCCATCCTACACCTGACCAGTCCTTAAAATTTACCCCACCATCTTCTTCCCATTTCCTCAGATCTACCATTTGTAAGTGGCACATGTGTAATTCTTCAAGAGGTGGTATAAACTGCTCATACTCAGCCTTTACAGATGAAACAATGACTTCATTATCTATTTTCAACCACACTATGAATTGCACTTATACCATATCAAGAAGAGGAATGAGACAGGGCACAAGGAGTGAGTGAGACAAGAGCGATGGATGGGGCTATAGTGATTTTTTATCAATTGTGTCCCCCCCTATGTGGTGGAAGCAGGAATGACTGAATTCCCACTTCATTCACTTATTTAGCAAAGGGCAGTTACTTCAAGACAGCAGATGTCACTCTGTTGGATTACATGTAGCACCATTCAGAAGGGGGTAGGGAAGTGCAATTAATTGAAAATCACTGTGATGGCCTCAGGGCTCAGGATTTGTCCAGGCAATACAGTTTCCCTTTCCAGTCTCAACCATTTTTTTTTAAGAATAGGCTAATTGAGAGTGAGATCTTGTTAGGGAGGAGGTTCAAGAACGAGTTACCAAAAGGAGTTGAAAATGCTACAGCCTATACTTGAACTGCCCATAATGGGAATTTCACACTACGAGTACTGTGACATCTTCAAGGGACACCAAAGAGAGACTTAATGTGCTGATTCTTGCAGGCTCACTTATTGGGATCGATGCCTTCTGTTTCTTGTAGGATACTGGAAACAATACTTGCTGGCTCATATGTTTTCCCAATCTTGTGGATGAGAGCAGTAGTAGAACTAGATTTGAAGAGGCCCAATGCTCGACGTCTTAGTCCATGAGACAGACATGATTCCACAGCAGCTGAGGAAAGTAGGCTTGACATGTTCAGTAAGCAGAACATCAAATAATAAAAAAATGGAGTTTAAACTCACCGCACAATGAAGTGATGCTACCACTGTCTTCATTGACAAATTTTCTTGTCACTGCTTCCTCCATCAACTGCTTCACCTGCAAATAAGAAAGAGAGTCAAGTTAGTCTTGGCTAATTCCAGAGAAAGACTTATGGAAGCACAAAAATACATTGGCAAAGGCTTAACAGTTTCCAGACAAGTTGAGTGAAACCCTTAACAAAGTGACACACCTGCTTCATCACCCATCTGGAAACTATAATGCCTGCATGCCAAGCAAACTTGGGACCTTCAGCATACTGAGCTAGCATGTGTAATCAATGACACAGAGTGAAGTGGGGTTTATTATGCATGCTTGTTTTCATGATCACTACCAAGCAAGAGTCCATGGTCTAGGTACATTAGCAGAGAGTTTCAGGTGTGAGGTTTTGTTTTCAGTTTTCAGATTGAATTTGTACCCCCTATCGGAGTGCATCCATTGCTTGCAGGTAGTGACATCTTACACATGGGTGGTTGTCTCATAAACTGATCTATGAACAAGCTAACAGGACACTAGCAAACAAATATAGATCAAAGTTAAACATAAATCAGGATAAAATCAACTCCAAGAATGACTTGAGTGAATTCTATTTGTCATTTTGATCAATCATGGTAACCACAGATCAGGGTTTATCAATCTGAAGTTTATGGTCTGCTTGTTGCCCATGACAGGGTAAAGCATGTCCTCAGGCTCTGTCAAGGTTTTTTTACATACAGAATTTCAACTTTAAAACTTTGCCTGAAAGAACTGCCTGAGTGCTCTTGGGTCACACTTGCCACTAACAGGTAGCTTAAGGTTCCTGGTTGGTAACACCTGCAAAAGATAATTTTCTAGCTATGGTGAATGCTTGCTATCTCCAATGAACAAGATAGTCTCAAGTCTTCTACTGTGATTTTCAGGACATCTACAAGGTAGGTTCAAAAAGTTTCGAGACTGGGTTTCTTGCATGCGAACGGTGAGCATTACAGCACTGTTGCTGTGTCACCTTCAAAGTGGTGGCTCTGGCTTTCTGTACCCTTTTGCCAATGTCTGTAAAGTTCCTCGAAACAGAACTGGAACTCATTTTTAGATACCCCATTCAGTGCTGCCACCGTAGCTTCCTTCACCTCTACTGCAGAGGAAAAACTAAGTCTCTTCAGACGCTTCTTCATTCTTGGAAAAAGGTGAAAGTCATATAGTGAAAGGTCAGGGGAGTAGGGGGTATGTGGTAGTAAGACTGTGCCAGTGTCTGTCAAGTAACGGCTCACCATCAGTGACCTGTGCGCTAGTACGTTGTCATGAAGATGGATCCAATTCTTGTCTGCCCACATCAGTGGTAGTTTCCTCCGGATTGCTTCTCGGAGATACCACAGCACATTTACATACATCTCTTTATTCACTGTTCTCCCCTCTGAAATGAACTCACGATGGACCTTGTGGTCAAAGAACACCTCCAACATCACCTTCCTTCTCTCTCTCTCCACTCACGGCCTTCTTGGAATCATCGATGCCCCTCAAACACTCGAGGGCACAAGACTGTCTTGTCCCCATATGCCTGTCTCAAAATTCCAAAGGTCTCTGCAACCCTTTTACACAGTCTCTGGCAAAATTTCACATTAGCACGCTTTTGAAACATGACATCTTTGCAAGGTGAATGCAGACCACCGACTGACAGCTGAAGAGTTGCACGTGGGGCAACCCAGTCATTGCCATGTGAGGTTAAGCCCATGTGCCCTTCATATGCATGTAGTGTGGAACCCTAACTATGCTCAGCAAAATTTATTTTGGTATGCAACACAGCGTTCGGTCACGGTGACCTGAGTCTCAAAACTTTTTGAACCTAGTAGTATATATCATTCAACATTTTGGAATTACATGATTGACATTAATAGACATATTGACATTGACATAAGAATCACTCAAGAAGAGATCATGTTACTGGCTAAAGAGAAAAAAAAAAACCAGGATAACTATAACTCTAACTGGTAATTTGGTCTTTAATCTAGAGTCTCTTTTGTTCAGCCTATATTGTTGCCAGTTGGCATAAGCATATTATACCTGAAGGTACTAAGTACAAGTACCAGGACTGAAATATTTCTCATGGCATAATTTTAGGCACAAATAAATTTATCTGCAAATATGCCTTTACCACCATAGGTTAGGCTAATGGTTTTTTCAATCATTTATCAAAAATGGCACATTTAATTAATGAGATATTGATACATTGGTGACAATTCCTAGGCTCTCCAGAAGTCATAATACATCTCTGAACAAATATTCTAAAAGCTAGTAACTGTGACCTCAGAATTTATTGATGCAAAAATGTATTATGAGCCATCACATACCAAGTAATTACTCCAAAACTTATGCAATCTTTTATTTTTCTGTGTATTTCTCTTAAATGTGATACTTACACCATATTGAATACTGAAACTCTAACATCAATAAAGAAAAAAAAGAAGCATCTGCTTCAGAATTATGGAACAGAAACCATTCCATAAACAATTAATATAACTTCAGTACCTAGTAACAAAATTGAAGTGACAAAGAAATGTATACAAACAATGAAGTATCATATCTTATTTTTGCGAAAAATACTGGTGCATTCTGAGGGTTGTAAGAAGCTAAGTCTATCTGATGAAAATTATTTGCAAATACAATTGACTAGATATGAACAGAAGGGTACCTCACATGCACATGACTCTAACTTGAAAGAGACAGACAGAGACAGAATGCTGTTAGCATCAGTCAAATAAAGACAAGTGATTTATGTACGCTGGGAGCATGCTCCCAAGGCTAATTAGAAAGTTGTAGCTCTCCAAAAAGAAAATAAGGGTGCAAAACTTAGCACTTCAGATCAATCTTATATATTTTACATGGGTTCACAAGTCAAAATGTCACCCAGCATACCAAAGTCAGGTTAATTGGGTTATGGAAGAAGCATATCTCTGATTAACATTGTGGCTGAAGTAATGTGATGAGGGAGTAGATATTGTAACCTAAAATTCATTCGAGAGCAGTAAGTCAATGCTTAGGATGCTGAAGGTACCAATCTGGGACCAGGACATATGCCTTGGTCTTGTCATTGTCATGTCAACAAGGATGAAACGAAAGGGCACCTCCTTCTTGACGCTCTTAATGAGTTTTTCCTGGTATTCCTTTCCAGAGTCAGCAACCAGGCCTACAAGTAGAAGAATAATTAATTTCAAGAAGCTTGAATTCAGATGAGGAAAGATGGAGAAATATGCGGTCTAAATTACTTTCATGGCCATTCTCAGTGGGCTGTGAACTATTTTTCTCCATCTATGTGAAAGTTGTGAAAAATCACCAACAGCAGCTGGGAACTCCTCCGTTCTCACCGACAAGCAATGCAAGCCGACATAATGGTCGATCCACTTCCCAGAGACCTCATCGGTCATTTTTTCCATCGTCAGTTTGTGTCGAAAGGTTCCATGAGGTTGACATATTTACAATTGTGAATTACACGCGATTTCTGATATTTTTTATTTGATTATATTGTGGCGCACAATATTACTGAATCGAATTATTTGAAGGTTTCACGGACGGAAACGTAGTAGGCTAAAGCAGACGACAGTCTGGTGCACCGCAGTCGTGCGAGCGCATACTCCGAACGAGGGCGTAGGCCTAGCTGCGAAACATGCTCTGAAACGAAGTGTCTCAAGAGGAATCAGATGAGACCGAGTTTCATATTTGGTAGGCCTGGTCCCATGTATTTCTCTGCCCAAATTTGAGGCAGTTTTCCTTAAGCCGTGCTTGTTTGTACTTGTGAAGGCTAAGCTTAATGTTACGTCTATGAATATCATAGATCTTACCCTAGTGACGTGAAAAAACGGAGACCGGGGTCAATGTCTCGGCCGAGACGCCTTCCACAAAGTGAGGACAGAAAATAGAAGAGTTAGAGCAGTAGAATGTTTGATTGGAATCACAGCAGCAGCAAATTATTTCAGTAACCAAATCTTTCTTTTCAATTACTTGGCTTATTGGGGATTGTCTCGTTATCCCTAAACCAATGTGTATTTCATGCATTCATTTTTTTATTATTTCAAACTAAGAAATTTGCTAGTTCATTTGTTGAGCCATCAGGTTTGCCATTTTTAGGAGTGATCTGCCTTTCTTAACCTTTTCATGACCCATGATAATTATACTTTTCACCACACAAATTATTATTAATGCTTGGAAAATCTGCTTCCCACTGATACCAGTTGTTATAGGTGGGAATTCAGTAATGATCATGATTTGTCTCTTGTCCCATGTACAGTGTGGGCCAGAAGTAAGGAAACACATTTGAACTCTAACAAAACATTTATGGAAAAGCAATCAAACTAAACAGTGGTACACACAAAAACACATGTTTATGAAGTATTTAAAGCCATAAATATTTTCATGAAAATTGTTGTATGTGTCAACTGTTAAATTTTTTTTCCCAAGTACAGTCTGACAGGTAGTAATAGGCAAACTTGCTGGCATGATTCCACTGGCAATCTCCACATTGTGACAACAATAGGATCCCTAAGTGCAGAAGAGTCCTAGGGTTCATCTCATGCACAATGCCTTAGATTGGACTGCAGAAAAATAAGTCAGCTGGAATCAAATCCAGAGACCAGTGTTATTGTGTGTACCACTGTTTAGTTTGATTGCTTTTCCATAAATGTTTTGTTAGAGTTCAAACATGTTTCCTTACTTCTGGCCCACCCTGTATATTAAACATTTCAACTCTGTCAGGTTAGATTTTCTGTCAATTTCAAGAGTTGTAGTGCAGAAAGGGGGGATCCCTATGGAGGATGAAAAATATGGGAACAATTATGAAAATAAATATAATTACATTGCTATCTTTATGATTATCTTAAAGACTTTAGGTGCTTTTCTAACCTACCAAAATATAGATCACCTTGGGTTTAGGTTACCTCAGAAATCTGATGCTCTACTGTAGTGTTTCCCAAATGGTGTGCCACCAGTAAGGCTTAAGTGTGCCATGAGATTTGAGATTTGACAAAAAAAAAACTTAAAAACAAGAGGGAATGCCATCTCTCAGTGGAAAACGAGCTGAGAGTTGCACTCACGCCTCGTATCAAACTGCTATGTTCAGTGAAGCAAGCACAGGTTTCCCATTGAAAGTAAGTAAATGGCTGGGTGTGCCATGGAAAGTTTGTGTCCTTATGTGTGCTGCAAATAAAAAAAGATTGGGAACCACTGCTCTACTGTCTTCTTTAACATAGATAATATTTTGGGATTTTTCTGGAAAATCCATTAGTTTTGTTCTAATTTAAAGGAGGTCTCAAGCCTTGACACTGGTAGGTACCCTAACAGGAAAACAGAACAAGGGATCATACCTGGATGGTGAAATCATATAGGGTGTCCATAAAGGTATGACTCAAAAATAATCTGATGTAATTCAGTAGCAACATTTTTTGTGATAAGGTCTTTTCTCAGAAATGTCCACATCTCCACCATATTGCTGACAGCACAATTCCTTGCAGTACAAGAGTGTGACCCACGTGTTTGCTAACATTTCCTGTGTGATGTGAACTCTCCCAATCTCACCCCTATGAGCTGCTTTGTCTGGGGTTATACCAAAGAAAAGGTTTATGCCAAGAAACTGGTGTGGCAGACCTAAGGAATAGCGTACGAGAAGAATTCACCAGCATCATGTAGGAAATGTTAGTGAACACATGGACAGCACTCTTGTACCACTGGGAATTATGTCATCAGGGAGGCAGTGGACACATGGAGGACTGAGATGGGTATTTCTGACAAAAGACTTTACCACAAAAAATGTACATTTGGTGAGTTTAGGCATAGGGGATTTCATGGCAATGAAGTACTCTGCTACTAGATTATGATATGGGTCATACCTTTATGGACACCCTGTACTTCCATTAATCTAGATTTGGCAGTACATGACTTTTTTTCTTTATGGGATACCAAAGGATGTTCATTGGAAAAAGCACATGCTTTCAAGCTGAGGAATCATGAAAACAGGATCTTTCCCATAGAATCTAAGATTGTAGATAATAATCAATGAATGTATTTTTCTCTTGTGGGTGTTGAAAAATATTTATGTTACTGTACATTCAGAACCAATGAAATTTCATTGATGATATTTTGGTGGTAGAATCCAAGTTCAAGGTGGTGTATTTGGTTGCCAGTGGAATTGGTGATTTGCACCTTGGTTGATCCTCAAGTTTTTGTCATTACCAGAGATTTAGATGGATGATATTTGGAAAATTGATGCTTTTGGTCAAAATGTCAACGTTTTTTTTCTTTGGCATCATTAACTTGATTATGTGATTATACCCATCTCCATTTTCATTTGGAATATTTTACAGGCAAGACCATTTGAAATAGATGAGGATGCTTTTTGGTGAAGCAAATAAGCATATCATTTTAAGGACTGGTATGTCTGAACTGAAGATTTTATATATCCAGTAGTCTAGACACGATCATAAAATAATAGAGGGCAAATACTGGAGAGGAGTGAGCATGTGACACTTGCTTTTTTTTATAGAGGAAAAAAGACTAAACATTTGCATACCTTAGTGTCACTATAAAAGGAATGTTTGAGAAAAGCCTACCTTTGGCTTTTAAACTGGGCAGCATTATTTCAGTTAGTGGAACTCCATAGGACTAAGTCCATGTCAGGCCAAATCACAGGCATACCATATTTGGTGTAACTATTGTTAGGGGAATGAAGAACTCAAATGCACTCTCAATGTGGTTGTTTGACATGAACTTAGTTTGGACATTGAAGTCTTAATCATGGGCCCATAATCATAAGTTCCTAACGTCTTGTTAGACAACATTTTTGGTTATTATACAAGAAATTCTATCACTACCCATAGGCATTAAGGTAATATTAAGGTAGCACCGGCTAAATTGAAATCCCATGAAAGTTTCTTTTAAGCCGTCCATGAACATACTTGAGCAAATTCGTTGGTGTTTTAAGTATCTTCTCTTCAAGTTAGGGTTGCGAGTGCTGGTAATGTTACCGTAACGTTACCTGCGTTACCGAGAATCTCAGATATAATTTTTGCTCCTGGTTACGGTTACCCATAACCAGCAGCAAAAATTGTATACGTTATAACGCTAAATAACAGTGACAAGTAAATTTTCATTCAGGTTTGTTGACCGTTTATATAGCAAAAAAGGGAGAGTATTTTCACATTTCCAGTAATTTCTTGCAGAGGGATTGCAGGTCTAAGCCGGAACCAGGGACAGCAACTTTCAGATATCGTCCTTTTTGTGGTCAAAGGCGTTGGACCTGTGTCTCACGGAACGCAAGCCGTTCAGGAATCAGTTCATAATTAGCCTTAGTCTGTCGAAGACCATCATGATTTCTTGTCCATAATTCCTGCTCCTGTCGAGAGCTTCACTTATTGGCGGAGTGCCTAACTTCTCTTCAAATATACTCATCCTGCTTGTGTCGTCGCGTTGATGAGGGTGGCGGACATGTGCTTTGAAATGCTAAGGATGGGGTGAGGGGAGAAGTAACGAGTTTCAACACATTGAAATGGATTCTAGTATTAATTAAACTATCGAAAGAGGGATCCATCCAAGCATATCAAATGTAGCTGACGTGCCACATGGCGCTTTCTTCACCAGTTATTTTCCCATTTCCCATGCCACTTCCGCCGGTCTTTTGTCTCAAGCACCATAGATCGCTTAGTCTAAATGGGTATAGAAAATATGCAGTTTTGCGATTGGCGACTACAAAGTCTTGAAGCTCTCAGAATCCAGAAAAAGAACATTGAGGTAAATTGTTACTGTTTTGCTCACTCACCCACCATCTTACTTCAACCTTCGGTGAAGCCACACGTCCCCAAGGATGACAATTGGGAGACTCGTTTCCCTCGCTGTGAGGAGGCGGAATCAGAACCCTTCGGTCGGGAGCAAAAAATGAACGCTGGTTAATCCGGGAGAGGTCGTAAAAGCATTTTGGAGCTGTGACTGCTCAAATCAGAACTTCTCAAGTTTTTCCTCTAAGCACAAGATACTCTGGCGCATCCTTCTTAGCGTTTGTTTGGATTGCCTAAGTGCACTTCTGTGATAACTTGTAACGGACTATGACCAAAGAACGAAAACTTACAGAAGAAGCGGTGTGTTTCCCTTGCGATGGAAGTTTACAGTTCAAAGTATGAAACGTGACAACCGATCGACTCAGTGATGGACTCTGATTATGCCCCTGCCGGCCGGAAGGATGCAGGACTCATAGGTTACAAGTGCTATAGTACTCGATGAACCAAGAATGAAGGAAGGTTACAGTAAAGTGCATGGTGTGCACGGGCGGACCGTAACTAGGGGTGGGAGGGGCACAATATATACAATGCAATATCCTTAATTAGAAGCCCCAAGGCAAAGGATATAATAAGAGACTTCAAAGCAATCCAGAATCCCACTTGAGCAATCTTTGAAATGAAATAGCAGAGGCGGCAATGGACGCATTTCTAGAACATGAAAAAGACCTCAATCCTTTCATTTTTTCTGGATCATGAAAAATTTCCACATTTTGCCCCTTCTTCACATGTTGGATCACAAGTGTCTCTTGTTAGTGCTCAGAACTCTGGTGAGGAAAACGACGGAGCGGTTTAAGTTTCTTCCATCCATCGATTTCTCTCTAGCAGTTGACCTTTTCTCCTTAGGATTCAAAAGTAATGAATTTTGCTGAATGTCGGTCTGTAGGAGCTGTAGTAAGCTAGTAATTAAGTACTAGTAATTACCTGTATATTACCGGTGAATTTCCATTAAGGACCCTCTTCACTACCGGTAATTTCACATCCTTACTTAAAATAAGAGTTGCTATTCCTCTTTCTTTTCCCCAAAGGTGGTTCTAGCAAGCGGACCAATCATTCTTTTGCAGTCCATGGCCTTGGCAGACGTGCACATCCTGCCCTGTTTGCCATTCAGTTTTTGTGTGCAGGAAGAGAGCAAGACGTGGAGTGTGTCACTTGTAAAACTTTGATAACTGATAGTGCTTGCAACGCAACGCGCCATTACATCTCCCCATCTGCCATGGAGAAAACTCAGGAAAGGAAAGGAGAGAAACCCCCTGGGGGTATCTCTAAGCATATCTACAAAATAGTCCTCACAGGAGGTAAGATATTTGATTGAAGAAAAAAGAGGGAGGACTTGATGTTCTAACTGCAAGAGATTAATACCAGTCATGGCTCTCTTACTGGTAAGATTAATTGAGTAATTTTTCAGCGGAGCAGCATACTGCATGAATACCTTCTGTAACTTATACTTTATTCGTACTTCATATCTCAATTCATATTTCATTTTAAATGCCTTTGGTGGCTTTAAAAAAATTATTATTTATTGTCTGACTATCAAGAGGATGGTTGAGTATGAATAAATGGAGTGCCGAACACTGCTTCACTGGCCACATTTACATTGAACTTCAGAAGTACAGGCTGCAAAAGTAAATTACTGAACGCAATTGAGTTTTGTATTCTGTTAAACCAAAACAAAAAGCCTGTTGATCGAGGCAAATGATTGCAGTTACGTGGGTCACTCCGAAAGATTTTAGACTTTGCTCTTACAAATGAAGCTAAATGAGTTACAACCTAAGCGATTGTTGAACGTACTTTTAAGTTGCTTGTGCAAGTTTCGTCCGTTTTTGTTGACGTTTAGTTGACTGTAGCAATACGAATGGCCGCAAGTAGTGACATCTCGTGAGGAACAATTTTTTCCTTGCATGGACTGATTCATCACCTTTTTGCTTTCGTTTTTTTTTTTTAAATAGAAATGTAAGAGAGCTCACTTGCCTCACTTGACGATTGCCGAAATGAAACTTTCAGGGTTTTTTTTGTTTGTTTGTTTGTTTGTTTTTGATTGAGGGGAAGGTGAGTTTATTGGCGAGCCCCGATCTTGGAGCCCTCTGACAGCAGTGACTCAACCAAACATAGATTTTGGACACCCGCTGATGAGAATATCCCAAGGGGTTTTTCTTTGACGGGGAATTTTTTTTTTAACAGCGACTGGACCGATTCAATTTTTTTTATTTAGTTGTTGCTGTCAGAGTGCACCCAGACAATGTGGCTCATCCGTAGTCATTTTTTTCCCCTCGGAAGAAGCGTTACTCTTTGAACACCGTTGCACGTGCAGGGACATTATACTGAAAACCTTAGACTTCTCATACAAGCATCAGCTGTGTAGGTTCTCTTCCAGTTGTGGAAAATGACGGCATGAAGGTGATGGTACATCAGGCCTGCCTTGGTGAGAATCGCTCCGAACGAGATCTTCCTTCCTGCTTCCACTCAAAGTGCTCTAATTTACTAATTGTCAATGAAACAGGCAAACAACTTAAAAGAAACCCAGTCGATCAGTGAGAGGGGTTGAGTAATTTACCCTTCCTTTCTTGAAGGAATGTTCTTCGGAAACTTCAGAGTGACCCACGTATATGGATAGGGGAAAGACACCCAATTAACCGATCGAAACAGGTGTCAACTGTTAATATTTCCTGCAGGTCCGTGTGGAGGAAAGACGACAGGACAACTCCGTCTCTCCACTTTCTTTGAAAACCTGGGGTGGAAGGTAGAGGAATCTCTTTCTTTCTTTCGTGCTGATTCTCCGCCATGAGACAAATACTTGGCGCTTTGACAAAAAGGAAAGGATCGCCCGTGTTGCAAGGATGATTGAAGGCTCGAATGTACTTGTCTTGCAGGTCTTTCGTGTACCGGAAACAGCTTCCATTCTCCTCAGGTGAGCCAGAATATTAAATATAGGCCTACATAGATTATTGACGAGGCTCGTGGGTAGTTTGCATGTGAGGTATGATGTTGCGCAAAAGCAGTTGGCATGCAAAAAAAATGTTTCACTTGTGCCAAGTGATTGAGAGTGCGGGTTACCGACCTAGTTGGCAACCCTTTCTGCTAGAAGAAAAGAAAAGAAGAGGGGAAAAACCCAACAAAATCCTGTTTGGATCTACGTGAGGGGAATCTGTGAACTTGAGAAGACCCTTGACGATGGATGATGTATCTTCAATCTCTTATGGGCTAGGCATCACTTCACTCCAGGTCCTCCCATTTCGACACATCTTACGACATTTCTTATTTCCTTTTCGGGAACGAAAGGAGTTCCTTCTTGGCGTCAGACCGTCGAATGTCGTCCCATCGTGGGAAGAGACACGATGACTACGTACTAGAGAAATCCAATATCCCCATGCCCTATAACTGTTTACGGGGGAAACCCAGATCGAATGTTCATTGGCAAACCTCAATCCCTATTTTCGGCTCACGGGAAGTCTCAGCCGCTGTCGTATTTACCACTCCTCTCTGGCTGGTATATGTATACCGACGTAGAACAGAAGGGGTAGTAGCCCCGAATAAACGAGGCCGAGGCCTGAAGCTCGTGGTCGATGAAGACCTAATTTGGTTGCCATGGTCTCATCCATGGCATGGTGCGAGGCCGAGTCCTTTCCTGCCTCTGACTCATGGAGCCGGGGTGGTTACGGGTCACAAGCTGCCCCGGTATACATTAAAGAAAGACGAGAGATATCGGGAACAGCTATTTTCATAATTGACAGGTATCGGTGACACGGTTCGTACCGTCGGAAATTCACTTTAATTTCCTGAAAGTCTAAGAAATGCCGCCCGAGCTCACACAGAGGAGAGGCTCACGGGTGTTTTGGTTTGCGCGAACTCGCTTTTGTATTATGTACTTTGAAGCCCAACGTGTCTCCGTGTGTGTATGCTGAGACTTCCGATTGCGTTGTATCAGGATAGACGAACAGTAGCCAGACCTGTGTGGATCGAAAAGGTAATGATTAGATTTGGCATACCGCAAGGGTTTGCTGCACTGCTTGATGGATCCATCGTGTCACGTGGCATGGCCACGGTATCTCATGACTGATGAAGGATGGCATTGAGCTACCAAAATAAAAAAAAAAGAACCGGGAGAGAGAGGGGGGGGGGGGAAGTCGAAGGAACTATCGATCGATTGCCTTGCTCATCTTTTACCGTACGTTTTCTGCCTCTGTGGAGCCAGCAGCCACTCATGAATCCTGCCCTCAAATCCGTTCCCATTTGCTATCCGCCTTGTGCTTTAGTCTTTAGTTTCAGCTGAGAACTCAAGAGAAGTAACAAGCTGCGTAATTTGAGACATGATTTATCGGCCAGCTTAGAGTAGCCCTCATAAACAATTAGAAGTTGTCTTTGCAAGAAATTGAATTGAGAAGAGAGTTAATTTTTTTGTATCCTTCCTGTGTCAATTTTGCGAAGAAAGCAGAGGTGGTTGTTTTCTCTCTATTCCAGTGGAGGGGTGAAGTTCTCTGAACTTACCGAGGATGAAGGTGACTGTCTTGTGTCATCCCTCTCTGTCTATATCTACTTTCTCTTATCTCGATGCAAGCATATTATTTTCCGCAGTCATACTTCTAAAGAAAGTACAAGGTAGGTTTAAAAAGTTTCGAGACTCGGATCACCCTGACCGAGCGTTACGTTACATACCAAAAGCAAATCTTGATGAGCGTAGCTAGGGTTCCACCCTATTTGTTTTTCAAGAGTGCACGTGCTGAGCCTCACGTGGCAGTTACTGGGTTGCGCTACGTGCAACCCTTAAGCTGTCAGTCGGCGATCTGCACTCACCTTGTGAAGATGTCGCGTTTCGAACTACGTGCTAATGTGAAATTTTGCCAGATTGGGCAAAACGGCTGTAGAGACCTTTGGAATGCTGAAACACTCGTATAGGGACAATGCAATATCACATCCTCGAGTGTTTTGGCGGCATCGAAAAAGACCTCCCTTGTACCATTTCTGCAGCCGTTTTGCCCATTCTCTGGCAATATTTCACATTAGCACGTAGTTCGAAACGCGACATCTTCACAGGGTGAGTACAGACCGCCGACTGACAGCTGAAGGGTTGCACGTGGCGCAACCCAGTAACTGCCACGTGAGGCTCAGCACGTGCACTCTTGGAAAGCACGTAGGGTGGAACCCTAGCTACGCTCACCAGCATTTGCTTTTGGTATGCAACGTGTTACATTCGGTCAGGATGACCCGAGTCCCGAAACTTTTTGAACCTACCTTGTATAATGTCTTAAAGCATGGAAGATATGACGACTTTAAATAAAGTGGTATCAGCCGTTAACTAAATTGGAAAATAATGTGTTTTTGTTTGGGGTGCTGAAGCATTCCTATTTCAAGAGAGTCTCCTGAAGACAATGATGCAGATTGAGCAGTCTTATTTCTCCCTGGCTGAGTCAAATTCCCACAATTGTCTCATCATCTGCGACCGTGGAGCCATGGATGCCTCTGCCTGTGAGACTCCTTCAATTTTTGGCTTTCTCCATGTTGATTATATCAACCATTATTTTCTATTCGGTTTTCTCTTTCTGTTCAGTTATATCACTGGAGAAGTGGGAAAAGATTATGCAACGTAACAGGCTGAATGCAGTAGATCTTAGGGATTCCAGATACAATCACATCGTTCATATGGTGTCTGCTGCATATGGAGCTGAACAGTTCTATTCCATTGAGGTTTGCCCCTTTCTTATTTCAAAAGCTTACAGAATTGAGATCTATGTTCTCCTACTCTTGTTTCCTCAACTGCCTTCCTGCTAAGGATGTTTGAAGAATCTTAGACTTCACTTTCCTAATATAAATAGGGGAATCGTTATTGATCATTGGAGAATGGATGTGTTTGGCAGGACCATTCATGTCGAAGTGAGGATTTGGAGCTGGCTCGCAAGATGGACAACTTAGCTGCCAAGGCATGGATTGGCCATCCATATTTTGATGTCATTGACAACTGCACAGACTTTGAGAGCAAGATGAAAAGAATGATCCAGGTGAGGAAAATGCAAGAAAAAATTTTGGACCCTTTTTTTATTCCTCAAGCTGAAATTGATTGGTTGATTGTCCTAGAGAGCATATATACAGGGGCTCATCTGAAAACAGTTGGTTAGAGGACATGTTCCTCTTGACAGGATAGAGAGAGATTACAAGTGGGGTAAGAGTACAATATGAACAATGACAACATCGATAGGACGAACATGGAGACTTGACAGTCATTGGGACAGAACAAGCACTGAGACAAGACACACTTGAGATAAAATATTGAGATGGCATATAGGTGACAATGTGCTCCTTCTATATCATGGATGACTAGAAATAGAAGTTGAGAGAAGTGTGCAGGAAGGATAAGAGAGTTTGAAGATTTAATCTGAGGAGCAAGAGATGTAGCATTGTAGGTGGCCAAGTTTGTGTGAGGGATGCAGAGAATTTTATGAAGGATTGGATGTGAATAGGTTTGCTGGGAAGAATATCTAAGTTCCACATTATGCATGCTCTTATAGAGATTCTTCTTTGAAAGGTCTTGGTGTTGGCAAATGGAGGAATTTTTGATGGGGGAATGAGAGAGTTTTTGATGGGGCTGATTGAAGGGGGTATTCTGAATATGTGTGTTGGTCAGCAGAGATGCCATCAGGAAGGTAAGAGGGAGTCATTTCCATTCAAAATTTTCCATACATGCTCTCAAGTTAGAAAAACAAAGTTCTGGCTGTTGAAGGCATCCACTCTGAAGAAAGAGAGGGCATGTACAGTCTGACTACTACTTAGAAGTTTTGATTCTCATGTATTGTTTGATTACGTAATTTAGGGTGGCAAGAGAGGATTGGTTGCTCTATCCAGAGAAGATATACAGGCTATAGGTAAGGTGTGGATGTTGATCCTTCCAATGTCGATTGCTTATCTGACATCATTTTGGTTGCTTGTGAGGAGCTACCTTTCTTAGAAAATGATGGGGCATTTATTTTGAATCACCCAATATTTGGTTTTCAAAGTGATCAATTTCATTCTGCTTTAATTTTTTCATTCCACTTCCCTCAGCTACTAACATTTTATGTTCTATCCTGTTCCATTACATTTTTTTTTTTCATGCATTCTAAGTTTATTATTCTGGTGTTTGTTGCACTCCAAAGCAGTGCTCAATTTTGATCCTGCTTCATTTTTAGCTTCTGGGAGCATTTTAAAAACAAATTTGAGTTTGCCTTCTGATTGTGATGTGAAATTCATACCAGAAAAGCCCATTTAAGAGAATCCAGTGGAAGTGGGCTTTTCTTATGTATCATCCAACATATTTTGCATGGGTCAAAATGAGCTCTTTCTTTAAGGTGTCCTTTATGAGCTACTTGAGAAACCATCAAGTAATTTTGAGTGTAAATGAGGATTTCTTTCTATGAACTTCCATCATGTTGACTAAACAGAGGGAATTCATAAATGAAGCAAAATGAAGTTTATTAATTTAAAAAAAATCACTACTTATGCAGACGGTGTGCCAACGAATAGGAATTGACACAAGTGACAGACTGGCCAAGAATGCCAAGAAGCGCAAGTTCCTGGTCAAGGCACCCCTTTCACCCCTAGAAGCTTTCCCTCCCTTTCAGGACTTCGATGTTGTCCACGACTACCTATCAAGTGCACGGGAACAGCAGCAGGCTCGCCTGCGCAAGCGAGGCCAAAAAGGTCCATTGGGTTCCTTGCCATGGAAAAGCAATCTTGAACTGTATCATGTAAGGACTCTTGAACCCCCATCTGGAATTCTCAGGTCACTGGAATTATACACACACCATGCGGAAACCGGAGATGGCTGGTCAGGTAGTGGAGGTGCGGACACAGATCACTCACCGAGATTACCTCAACTTGCTGACACAGCGTTCCCCATACCATGTATCTGTCTACAAGCGGAGACGCTGTTTCCTTTGGAAGAATCTATATTTCCAACTTGACATCTATCAGGAGCCATGTCATCCAAGGTGAGTATGGTTATTTAGTATTGCACTCAGACAATAAGCTTAATAGTGCAATTTCTCGTGTTGCTGTACGTGTCATTACATGTCATGTGCTCTAATATTCAGGGAGTTTCACACCATTGGCTGTGATTTAGCAGTAAAATGTCATGGCTATTGGGAATTATAAGAAGCTCATAAATCCGAAATTTCAACTGTCTTGGTCTAATGGTCTTCAGATGGACTTGAAATGTGACCCTGCTCCTTTGTAAGGAAAACCTATAAAATGCACCTACTTATTGAATGTTCCCTTGTATGTTCCATGGTTTGAGAAAGCTGGAGACCAAAAAGTTTGGGTTCTATGTGACATCCTAGGATAGGCAGAGTTTCTCTGTCACAGTACTAGAGTCTATGAAAACCTGGTCAAAGTTGAACATTTTTTCCATATGAACAGGTTCGTAATTATTTACCTATGCCTATTCTATTTTTATATTAGTGGTTGTCTTGGATGGTATTAAGATTTTTCTGTGCTCTTGTCCTCTATGTGGTGTTTCCTCAGAACTTTCAGCAGATCTCCGCAGATCTTTGTAGTTGAAAGGAAGAGGGTCACAGTTGGAAGTGACCCTTCTGGTTTGATGGCAGTATTAGTTTCCTTCAGATGCCTTGAAAATGAATTTTGTGTGTCAAATGACTAGTTTCAGGTACAGCTTATTGAACTAATAATCCCAATTTTATCATATGTGAATTAGCTTGAACACTTCTTGCGCCTAGTCCTATGCTCCTTTACTTGTTGAGGTAGGCCTCCTAAGAAAAATTTGCAGCCTTTGACTGGCCACTCACTGATTGTAGTGAAACTTGCGATTGATCTGTCAGAACTGATGTCAAGAGGAAAGCTTTGCTTGATCATGTAATGTTTGATGCACATCATGATGGGCCTGCAGGCATATGTTGAAACATAACTGAATGGCAGGTGCAAGAAGTTGATGCTGCTGGAGACATACACACAGTTAGATGGGGAGATGCTGAAGGAGGCACTCCCACCTTTCCTAGATATTGAAAAGGAGGTCACTGGAGATCCTCACTACTCCATGTACAACCTCTCTCTCAAGGAGGACTGGACCAACAACTCTCGCTATTGCAAGAAGCTCCCTGATGGTACCATCTCACATTTAAATCTTTATAAGACATCATTCAGAGTTTGTATGCAAGCTGGCAGTGTGCAAGCAGAACTTATTTTGCCACTGTTTGCCCAAGTTGATTCCTGGAGTGGATTAAAATAGGGGATTGATAATTGGAAGATCTGTACTTTTGATATCCCTTCCTTGTGATTCCTTGAATCAAATTCAGAAAATTCAGATGGAAAAAAGTACATAAATGTAGTAGCTGTAGTACATACAGAGTGAGTCATTTAACCCTCTAACTCTGGCTGGTTCGCTATACAGGGTACACCGAGTGTAAGGCTTGTTTTAAAAAATAGTTTCTCTGATTGAAATTAGTACACTTATGCCTTTTGCTTGGCATACCCTATATGGCAAACCACCTGTGGCAAAAAAGATGTTGCATGCACAGGGTACAGCAAAGCAGCCTGAGGGGTTAAAAGTGTACCCAACAGAATCCCAATTTAAAGAAGGTGCTGCAATTGTTGCCCCTGGACTTGCAAGTAAACTTCGCAGGAAAATGTCCTAGCTGACTCCCCTCAACTCTGCCACTGATATTGCTGCAATTTCTTGACAGATATTGTTTCACAGTTCTTCCAGTGCATGCAATGTATGGGGGTTGTTGGCATACACCTTGCCTTTCTATGCAATCCACAGATAATAATTGTAAACACTGAAATTGGGTGAATAAGTAGGCAATAGACCATGACTAATGATCCAATCATCAAACACCAGTGTAATTCTGGCCATAGGCAAATGTGTAGTGTGGGCTGTTGCACCATGTTGAAAGTATCCAAAAGACTGCTCCTCAGGCAGGACTACAGTCTAAGAATATGCACCAACACAATGCAGAATATCATGTGCTTAGACAAGAACACTCTATTGAGAGGGAAGGAAGTCTGGATCAGCTTGCATTATGAACCCTTGTAATGCAATACCTGCTATGACATTTGTGGGTACACTTTTAGATGACTCACTCTGTACAATACATGCACAGCAGGGTCTGAAATGAGCTAAATATTGTAAGTCTCTGTACTGGTCAAGTGTCTTTCAAATTAGGTAATGATTTTCACCTTGTCTCATAGGGATTCGAATCACCAATGGAAGCCTTTTGAAGTCCCAGGAGAGTGATGAGTCAGTGATCATCACTCCAAGTGAGGCTGTGAAGATCAAAATGACAAAACAGAAGGACAAGAGGGAGATCCCAGGGATCAAGACCAGTGGTCAACATAAGTGAAGGCAGTGGCAAAATCCCCAATGATATGCTCCCTGCTTTATATTCTTCCCTTTTTTTTTCTTCTTCTTCCATTTTGGGATATCATACTGTTTGCTTGATGGATTGAGTGTTTCCATTCCATTTCCCCCCATCTTTGTTTGTCTAGTCCACAATCAAAACAGGATGATAATTTTTTGTGCAATATCACTCAATCTGGTCCTTAAGTTTATTCAGCCTTTCTTGAATATTTGTGCTCAGGTTGGTGTGATGCTTGAAGTTGATTTGCAGTGCTTACTTTCAGAAGTGAGAGAGTGATGCACCTGCATTACTGGTACTTTGAAATCTTGTGCAAAAACATTGGTGATCTTGTGCACAGTTGCCTATGCAAAGCACTGGTCAGAAAGGCATTATGGTGCTGCCACTTTACACTGTGAGTTGATGTGTTGAAGTCAGGTTTATTGTTTGCCTCACAGGTACATTTCACTATACATTGTGCCAAGCTGAGGGAAAAAATATCTTTGAATAAAAGTAGTTTGTCCCCCTAATTCCCACAGACCTGGGTTGTTTTTTTTAATGGATTTCCTTGACAAAGAAAAAAAGCTACTAATGACCTTGTCCTGTATCTATTACATTACCGTTTTGTTGTTCAATAACATACTGTACCTTTGATTTGTGCAAAAATTGTTTTGTGAATGTGCAAGATGCAGGCTGACTTCGATTTCGGTGAAGTTTGTGTGAACTACAAAATTTATACAGCTAATTTTTCAATTTGCTGACTGGAAAAGACGTTATTTGCTACGATCTTCCTGGATCCCGATGCAATGTGCTTGCAGGACCCTCATCCTTAATTTTGGTGTCGCTGACGAGCAGCCAGCTTCAGCCTTCCAAGTGCACATCCTTTTTTGACATTAGGCAGTATATGATGGTGGGGACTTGGTTGGTATACAAATTAACTTTTGCATTCATGGTGTGCAAAAACTTTTGAATTCAACCGATAACTGTTTTGAATTAATTTACTCATTTCATGTCCATGGATTCATTCATGAGGCATTCGCCCTGAAGCAGGAGATTCATGCAACCATCGTTCACGAAGTAGCGACTAATATATGACAACCAATATGAAGTCAATTTGTAGGGTTGTGATCTTTGCATTAAAAAAGTAACGTTTTTTTTCAAGAAGTAACTGTCCTCGTTCGTTATGGTTATTGGTAACTTTGATATGAAGAAAATCTCATACAGGAGACCAAGGAAATACGAATTTGAAACTGCTATCCGCCAGGAAGGGTACAGAAATGCTTACCCTTTTGAGTCCCTAATTGCTAAAAAAAATTATTTAATGCAACTTTTTTTCTGTAGTCAGCTGTAACATCAAACCCAAGCTGTTCCTGTTTTCTGCCGCTCGATAAGAGCATCTAACGAGCGACCATCGTGGTTTCAGAGTGAACTACCTTTCCAGAGCCATGCTACATTTGCTGGGAAGGGTGGTTCCGCTGCAAAACCACTCTGACCCAAAGGGTTAAGTAGGAACATCAGTCTCATGAAACTCTAATTGAGGGAAGGTGCTGTACGAAAGGCTAGGGATTGTTGTGGGGACGTTCAACAATCACATTCTCATTTTAGCACTCTTCGTTGACAACAAAAAATTATTAGGGGCCAGTTTTGACGGTAACATTACTATTTTTGTGCGGATTTAGGAACGCCCTACCTTTCGTTACGTGTGCGAAAAACGAACGCGTAACTGTTTCACGTTATTGACTTCGGTAACTTCATCAATAAACGCGTCACAGCACAACCCTATTTTCAACCGGTATCCCCAAGCATTGATATCAGGCTCAATTTGCATATTCGGTAAAACTGATTTTTTAAAAGGTGAAAAAATGTAGAAGACAATACTTGCAAGCGGAAGATTTAACGAAGTGCGGAAAGCAACCATACACCGTCCTTCCCTTTTAGCATGGAGCATCACTGATGAAAGGGGGTCACTTGGGTTGTCCAGCTTCATACGTTTTCATTCCAGCACACCTTTATTGTAATCGAAATACCTTGTCCATCAAATATCTCGATATTCTGATTTCAAATGACTAGAATAATCTATCCCTGCAAATTCCGGCAATCATGGCAAGCGAAATTAAAAATAAAAAGTTATTAGGTCGTGCATCGCATTTTGACGAAATGCAGAATGAAGCAAGATGATGAATTTATCACAAACGAGGCCTAAATCCTCAAATTAGCTTGGAAGGTCACGTGAACGGCAGCGACGGATGGCAGTCTCGATCGGGGTTCCAAAATTCCTCCAATTTGTTATAGACTTTGGGTGTCGAGTCGTACACGTTCAAGGCTTCACAGATGCGACAGTAATGGCGATTCGGCGCACCAAAATATCCGTGTTCGTTTAGCACCTCAAACTGGTATTTCCACTCCAACAATTTCAGGTAAGCGGAATCGTTGGCGTCTAGGTACTGGAGGTACTCCGCCAGTTTCCGTGGACTCGTGAAATCTTCCACGTGAATGAAGGAATTTGGAGGACAGAACTTTTGGTAATCGGACTTCGGAGATCCCATGACGACAGGGACGGCGTTTTTCCCGTACGCATTCCACCACAGTTTTTCCGTCATGTACTGGTCACAGTTGCTGCTCTCGAAGGCAAGGTAAAACTTGTAGTCGGACAGGACGGCGCAGTCTTTGTCAAAATGCCCGGGACACTTCAACGGTCCGCACGCACCATAAACATCGATCTTGATGTACTTTTCGAGTTCTTTCAAGTATTTCCACCTGGCATTGCGACCCCCACAGTTGGAGATCATGATTGCCACCGATTTCGTCTTGGAATCCAGGATCTTGACGAGGTCTACGTCACGGTTCCGCTGTCGGAGCGGAAGAGTCACGCCGTACGGGACGGGGACGTCCATGTCCATGCGATACCCCATGGACCAGTTGAACACGCCGTTGAAGTCCGCCATCTTCAGCGACTTATTCGCTAGGAAGGTATTGAAGGGACTCTCGTCGGTGAGAAAGATCCATCGCGTGTGAGGATGGCGCGTCTTCGGAAGGGTATTGGGGTTCTTGGTCAAGTGGAGATGGACGAGGAGAGCGTGGATTCCACCGAAATCCGAATCCGACGTCTCGTCGAGGTAGACGAGGCGGCAATTGCGATGCCTGCAGCCGTCGAAGACGTCCTTGTCCACTCCGCCGTAGTTCTGGACCAAACGCCGTTTCAATCTCTCTCCGTGCCGCCACACTCCGATCGTGTAACGTTCACCGTGTTCGGGTGAGGCTCCTTCCTCTTCTTCCTCGTCCAGTCCCAGGACGATTCGGCCGAGCTTCGAGAATCGAAATACCTCCTCGGCGCTCGTGTTCCGCCGATTCGCACCGGGAAGGGGACCTGGATCCCATTCCTGGGGTGCACGACCGAAGGAAAGGAAGACGTGAAGAAGGAGGGAGACGAGGCAGAGCGAGAGCACAAATTTACACGCCTGAACCTGGTGGCGTCTCATCTCCGATGCGTCCGTCTCTGGAAAGAGGAGCACAGAGACCACGTGAAACGACTGGGTCTACACGTTTTCCCGCCGAACCTGGTTCCCTGCTTTCATAGAATTCTCATCGAAACGGATGAATTTCGATTGCCTTTCGTTCTCGCGAATACCACGTGGGCTTCAACACCTGGCTGCGGAAAAAAATTCAGCCTCCGCTTTAGTAAAAACTGTCACGGTCCTCTACTACCGCTGTTCGCATACCACAAGGAAAGCGAGGATCGCACCCATTCCCTAAGCGCCGAGACTATCTAAATTTGAAACACTCGAGAGCAAGACTTTCTCGAAAGGGATGAAGTGATATCCTGTTTCCACGAATATGTTCGCATTCAAATGAACTTTCGATTTGAACACTTTCGCTCCGGAGATATTCAAACTGCGTTGGGCGCAGAAAAGGAGCTTTTTTAAACCTTAACAACAACAAAAATTATATCACAAGAAAGAAAACAGATGCAAACATGAATCTATTTTATTTTATACTTAAAAGTCAAAGTTATCACGAGTAAAGATGTTTCATTAATTTCACCTCTTATATCACCTTTAAAATAAAGACAAATTTTCTTAAGAAAAACAAAAGTTCCACATGGAAGTAATGAAGCTGGAAATTTGAATCTCTTCCCAAAATGTTCATCGCTTTGAACACTTTCATCGGCCAGAAAATATCGATCGTCGTCACTGCTATATACTTCCTCGATATCTCATCCAGAACAGAATCACTAAAAACCTCTGAATAAATAAACGAAACACTGAGGTTTTTTCGAGCAGAGGGAAGAGACGTCCCTGGCAATGGTTCTACCATTTTGGCATGCGGAACGTGTTTACCCGGCTGAGTATCTCTGCCCTGGAAGCGATTTGAGGGGAACGCTCGATCATCTAACGACAGAGCAGAGAACTAGGATCGCACAGCAGCCGATACCACGGACGTACCGTGATTAAGTCGAGGGACGTATCGATGCGTCCTGCGGGTACTGCGACGGACCGGGCCGGACGTACCGTTTCGTCCGTCGAAGCGAAAGTGTCAACTCCGTGTGGATACGATCGCGATTCGGTAACGATCGATACCTTTATCGTCGGAGAAAGTTCAGAGGGCTTCGTTGACCTTAAGTGCGTTTACGATATATTTACGCTTCGTGGATTCACTACTCGTCGGCTAATGACTCTCGGGTACCTGGAAAACCAGGGTGTCGGTTACCTCGGGCAGCGGCAGAAATGCTTGGATCGAGAGCCAGCGAGTCTGCCACACGGTAAGCGTAATATTACTTAGTACTTAAACAGTTAAGTTTGGCCTTCCTCGTGGATCTTCGCGTTCGCCACGAACGTATTCTACGAAACATATTTCGTCGATTCTCTTTCATTTTCTCCAGATCCGAGGTATTACCAAGGTTACTAGAATGTAGAGGTTGCGCCTCGACCAGCCTCATTAAAGGGGCGGAGCTTCGGTATCACTCCGTTGTGACGTCATCACAGAAAGGGCTTTCCCCGTGGATCGGCGGGAGCGAGATGGAGTTGCAGCAGCGTGATCTTGCGGACAGCTCCTACGCTAGGAACATCATTATTTTTTTTTTAGTATGCCACGCCTCCCGTTTTTTTTTGCGGTTTTTTCATTCTACCTATTCGAGTATTTCATCTCGATGAAGGTCCTATTCACAATGAAGCAAAGACTGGCTTATTTTGACGTCTTTCGAGAAATTCAAATAGGGTTATTTGCAACTGATGTAAGCGGACCGTGCATCGAAGGTGTGGAAGCACGCACAAGGTGTGGTTCGGGGCAGCGGTTCCCGACCTTGGGGTCGTGACGATAAAAAATGGAGTCGCGAAGCCGCCTGGAAGGGTGATTTTTATCGTCGTGGTACATGCGTGCTACGATTTACATTCGTGATGATGCCATATTTTCCACAGACGAACGTCTGTCCGTGCACGATGTCGCAAGAATTTGCAGCCGTCTGAATGGGGTCACGATGAGGAAAATGTTGGGAACCGCTGGGTTTTGGGCATTACCCTCTCTCGACGCGTCGGTCTCCCACGGTGTTCGACCCACCGATCCGTCTCGAAACGTTCGCCTTCGTCATCGCCGCACCATCTCGTTACCGATGGAAGTGGGGCGTTTCTCGGTAAATCGATTCACCGACGGATCCATTTCGTAGACGACTCGGTTCCATTTGAAAACCATTGGAATCGCATGATCATGCTCCAGACGAGGAAGGAATCGCAAGTAGGACCGGCGGCCAATGGCCAGCGGGGACGTGCCCCCCTTCGTGCCCCCCTTCGTGCCCCCCTTCTCGTCCCCTCCCTCTCCCCCTCCTCTCATTTTTCTATTTTTCAAGAAATGGAATAAAGAAATTCAGTAAGCCGAAGCTGTTCTATCGGAGGATCTTTGAAGACGCCCGAGTGTCAAGGCTCTCAAGGTCGAAAGTGGAACGAATTTTCCATTCTTCGTTGGGAATTTCGAACGGAAGAAACGTAGAAAGAAAAACAATGGAAAGGCGAATGCCTGGAAAATTGTACGTCTGGAATTCTCGACGCGGCTCACGCAATGCCACCGCAAAGGACCGGATGAGAATGAAGAATATTCTCTGTCAAGGACATCAAGGAAGAGAATCCAGACATGGAACTTAAGAAGAAATTCGTATCCTGAGCCATTGAAATTCTCTGAAAATTCTCTTTTTTTTTTCTCGGGAAGAAAATAATCCATCTTCAGTTCTCACTTTCCAAATTTCGATATAGAGTTCTTTGGTACTATAAAGTACATTTTAGTTTTTCTCTGTTCCTAGAAAAATTCATTTAGAAAGGTCGCCATTTTTCAACAGTGTAAATAATACCGATTTCATACAAATCTGGGGAAATTCTCAAGTTAACATGAAAACTGGTCTATAAGTACAGGGAGATCCATCATCGACCCACTCATCCAAACCGACCATAATGTGAATACATGATCATGAATCACGTCTGGATTAAGGTAAACCGTTCGATCGGAAGCTGCCATTTTTGCCATCCTCGAATTTCTCAAATCTATGAGTCTACGATAAGGGATTTTGAACGCCCCCCTAATTTAACGTTACCCCCATTTAAAGTAGAGCGGTAGTTGCCTTCCGTCGTGCCATCGTCGCTTCCCTCGACGAAAAAAAAATCACCACGAAATGGCTCGTAACTGTTAACCTTCGTACGGTCGATCGTTGGAAAGACAGAGCCGTCTCGATCTGCACGTGAGAATGCGATGGTCTAACGACGCGCGGACTCGCGCCGGACACTCCGGACTCCCCAGAATGCGATGACCCGAGGCGTCAGTCGACGGAAGACTTCCTCTGGCCAGAGGCAAGAACTTCACGCCCTTTCGTTCGGAAAAACGAGCGCTCGGAATTCATCTCGTGGACTTTAGGGAATGGAGGGTTTTCAAGCGTAGATCACACTCACAGCGGTGAAAGTCGCGAGGCACACGAGGTGGAGGGGTGCAACTGCGTTTTTCTACGTATTCCTCTCGAGCCCGCCGATAACAGGCTCCCTGCTCTCGGCTTCCTATAAGCCCGGCACACGAATGCATGTGTAGAGAGATTCCCACAGAATCTACCCTGCATGTTTCATTTCGTCGTCGCGAGTCGGGACCCGAGGACGGCTGCACGTATCGATACGCACGAACCACACACGTCGGACGTTTCACGGTGGCATTCTCGGTCCCCGTCGACGAATTCCTGCAATGACTTCTTCCACCCAACATTTTCGTGACGTTCGAAATGAACTGCACGGAAGGAATTTAGGACATCGAGAGTCGACTCTTCTCGTCGGATGATTCCTGCGTGCTTGCACACTTGAAACGTACATGCACGCTTCGACGTTTCTAGTGAGGCAGGTGTAACATTTGGATTTTTCAGGCTTGCTGGAGTTCAGGTCTACAGGATGTAGTCAAATCGGCAGCGGCTACCGTTTCAGAAATCCGAATTGGACCCGAAAACAAGTCTACAGTACGGTTTGTCGTGTTTGGACTCGATCGACCCCTTGCACATATATATTTATTTTTGAGAAACGATATGAAACTTTTAGCACAGCCTAAGCTAGATCCCAGATGACCACGTCCGGTGTCACTAAGTCGTCGAGTACTTCGTACCGGTGCGTCCGATATTGTGGAAATCGTGACGGAGGTATAATTTTCCAACCGATACAGAAGCTTTGCAAAATTTTACATCACAAAATGTAATTTCGATGATGAGAAAGAGTAGCACGGGGGATGGTCGTTCCTCTTTCGTACCGGGGACCAACCATCCTCAGACACACTTCATCTGCAAGCATACTACTCTATTCTCATCCTTCCCCTTCGTTCTCATCTCCGATAATTTCGTCTGTATTATCTGTGGCGGTGCAGTCAAAGGAGGCTCGCTAGGTGACGCATTTTCGCCCGGATCGTTCATCGTGCACGACTCACCACACGTACGAGTATGCGATCGAGAGTAAGAAGTACGTCATTTTTGCATGCCGTTGCCATTCGAACCCGACTCGAGAGTGTCGCGTCGCGATGAAGAGGCGAATCAGAGAGCCGTCTCACGAGAAAGGAATCCAGGCCACTCGGTAAGACAAACATTTTGAAAAGGGCGTACAAGATTCGGAAAATGTGGGTGAGGCTTCCTGGCTCTGGAGTGAGTGTTGCTATCCCCTCTCTCCCCTCCTGTCAGCAACTACCAACCCAACCCCCCCCCCCCCATTCTCAAATNCCACCCCCCCCCCCCCCCCCCCCCCCCCCATTCTCAAATAGGTATACACTAATGAAAATCATGCGTATGACACGAATGAGTAAATACGAATAACATAATAAATGCCCACCTGGAAGACTCGACAAGTGTTTTTCTGACGTCTTCCGCACGAACTACACCAATGTGACATCGTGACGTGAACGCCACGCAGAGACGAATCAGCTCTTTAATGTGAAGTCACCGACCATCCTTGCGTTCCAAGGTAATCACGATCATGATGATAATGTGGCTTTTAAAACCGTTGACAAATCAAGGAAATGACTATGCGATGATGGTTTCTCGTTACTCACTTTCTGCGGATGTAATCGGCATTCGAGGTCTTATTGCCGTCAATTTACTGTATGGAGACAAAGAAAGCGAAGAAAAGGTACGACGAGAAATGACCTGGAATTGTTGCCCGTCTGATTTTAACATCCGCGAATTTGTGATCTCGTTTCGTCGATCTCGGATCGAATTCGCACGAAAAAGAGTGAGATGTGAGAAAGAATCGCTTCTCAGAGATGCCGATGGAAACTTTTAAATCCTCTCGTGCCTTTTCCACAGTCCATCGAGCGAATCTATCCGGAGATGGCTTTTCTTCGCGGGGGATTCGTACGCCCTGGGGCCTCGTGATTCCAGGCTTTTCGTGGTGTCATCACACGATTCAACTAATTCTACTGCGTAGGGTATTCGCTTTCTTGTTTCCTTCGTCCTGCTTGGTAGTAGATCGCGTAAATCGCAGGTATTTACTCGTAGCCACTATTGCATACCGACGGCTACCGATCGTGCCGGTCTCGTCTTGACACTCGTCACCCGTCTTCGCGATTCTCATTCGAAGCATTCACCACGGGACCACGGAAGCAAGCGGATGAGAACTCGGCTTCGTGGAGATCATCTTAAACTTCCGACCGGATAGGAGTGCAGTCGACGCGTTTCCATGGTAGTGCAACGAAACGATGACCGTTCGATACGACTCCGATCGGCACGATTCACTTTTCGACGAGGTGCCCTTGCTTCTCTTTGCAAGACTGCCGTATTTTCATCCACACGAGGTAGCACCGGGCGAACGTTTCTTTGGGGGTGAGTCGAAATCGCTGCCCGATGGCACTTCCTTTAGCGATCCGAGAGGGAAAGCGGTGGCCACTAAGGGACTCCATGAGTTTACCGAACCACAGATCTCTCGGGGCAAGATCTGGAGGGTGAGGGGGTGCGGCAACACCGAGTCCGTTTCCTCGGAGGAAGTAGCTCACAGAGAGAAGCAAGAGGACCGTGTCGAAAAGCGATTCGGGCAGATTCGAGACGAACGAAATGGTTTCCGTTTCGTCGGACCTCTATGGAAATTCGTGGACTGCACCTCGTAACGAAGAAAATTTTCCAAATCGGCATCGAATTCCGATCGACAAATTCTTCTTCAGAGCTTCTAAAGTATCGAGGATGTTCCTTCGGCAGCTTCCTTTCCCATTGCAGTATTTTTAAAAATCCTCGCTAGTTTTTGTTGCAGCTCATCGTTTAAGACTTTAAATTTTTTCAATGAGCTCTTGCAGGAACGATACGGTAGACTCGAGACGGTTCTAAGAACGGAATCGAGAACTTTTGCTACACGATAGGCCAAGGTACGAAGATCGGTGGGGATGGGGCTGCTGAGCCAAATATTCGCATTTCTATACTGCCCCAAAAAAGCGCGTTTAGTTCTTCAGACACGTAGCGTAAAATGAGGAATTTTGGAACAGTTAAGCTGGACCGGCCTTGTAATTCGCTCCGTCCTGCCCGATTGCTGCGAGCTGGACGCTTCATTTTTGCGACTGGAAGTACGGTACGAGTAGGCACGAGTGTCATAAAGATGTCCTTCGAAGCCTTATAGCTTCCGCTATTGCCTATTAAGTGGGTGTCCGAACTCGGTTGAGAAAAAAAAATGACGTAGGAACACGGCTTTGTTTGGACACACCACGAATGGGACAGAAATCTGCTCACAGCAGGCGCATTCCCCGCAGCAGTACATCATCTTCCCTACTTTCCAGTGGAATATGAATCGAGCACGGAAATGAAGGATACCGACGAAAAAGTATGAAGCATTTCTCGCGTGAGTTCATCGCACTCGTTCTTCGATTTTTCTTTTCCGCGATACACCATTCGCTTCGGCCCGATATTTCTAAATCGCGCCGAACGATCGCGTCCACGGTGTTTCGCTCAGTGACACGTTCACCTCGTGCTAGGAGGAACTCTTTCTTAGGGCGATATCACGAATGCATATTATTTAAGAATGTACGCAGGGGTCCATAGTAAACGGCTTCTTTTTTTAAATAGAGGCTACATCTTTGGGTCCAACGAAGCAAATAAAGCATTTTCGGAAAGCAGTGTACGAGATCTTTCGAACGAGTCAATTTTTGCTGGGAAATCTCTCAACTGGACGAAGTTACGTGCATTTTCATGGTTAGAATCCTTTTTATTTCGATCGATTCTCGGCCACCTAAAAGTGGGCCCCCTTAAAGGTCGTTTCGCTCTCGGCGTGGATGCTGGGGCAGGCAGACGGAAGCACGCGTGCACGTGCACGTCCGCACGCGCGTCCACTCGCGTTCGTGGGGTTTCACAAAACGCGGGGCTTTCGCGTGGAATCGGGACGAGCTCGATCGAAAAACGTAAGTTTTGTTCAGTTGGGGGACGCGCTTGCGTCTGCCTACCTGCTCGATCGTCCACGCAGAGGACGACACTCGAAGCGTGAAACGACCTCAGCACGCGAGGCGCACCGAAAGGGACCTCTTCGAGAGGACCACGACCTGCGTTTTGGGGATCCTCGATTTCCTTCCGAGTCGAACCGATCGAGTGGACCCCGAAGTTCGTGTCGAGACCGGGTCGAAACGACGGCATCGTCGGCAGAGAAGTAGGCCTAGCACGTCGGGGGTCCGACCGGGTCCGACCGGCCCAGAAACATCGGAACGTCCGATCCCGGAAGCCGACCCATCGACGGTCACCCCGGAAGCACCGGGAACGTTGCGGTCCCGATCGTCCCGGACGACGACCGTTCGAGTGCGAGACTCGAAACGCTTCGTGCGAGTTTTTGTTCGTCTCGATCTCTCGATCGCCCTCGACGGAAGCCCCCTGTATCCCGGTGGGATCCGGAACGCCGCTGCCTTCCGAATCGTTTCCGTCCGTCTCGCGACGCGGACGCGCGAAACGTCGACGGATCCACCGCGTCTTCGTCGTCTGGAACGCGACGCGCGGAAACGTCCGAGCCTCGTACGACAACCGGACGAAGACGTCGAGACGACCGGTCCCTTTTCGAGACGGTCCGTCCGCTCGAACGACTCTTTCTTCTCGTCCGACGGCCTCGAGGGCCGCACTCGAGGCTTCCCCGTCCGACGACACGCATCTTCGGTCGCGACGCGCTCGCCCGTGCCCGTGCCCGTGCCCGTACCCGTTTCGCCCGTCTCTCGCGATCGAACGGCGTCGCATCGCGTCTCGATCTTCGTCTCGTCGGTTCGGTTCTCGCCGCGATCGTTCCGCGAATCGCGAAATCGCTTCCCGCGCGTTCGAGTCGAAGCCGACGCACGATCGTTCGACGGACGGGTCCGTGCCGACTTCGCTCGATCGAGCGGTCTCGAACGGATACGTATCGTCGATACGCGGGCGAGGACGCGAGCGACGTCGTTTCGGACGATTTGCGTACGTTGGCTTCGTTCTGCACCGGGAGTCTCGCGATCGAGATACACACGTGTGCCACTCGCACGAAGGGACACACGACGGAGGAAAAATATTCTATGACGTACTACGCGCTAGAACGAGATGGCCCGGGGGAAGGGCACGGCCAGGGCACGACCAGCACTCCGCGCCGGTCTTTTCATCCGTGGGAAATGAATTAACTCGAGGAAGAAAGGAAAATCGGAATCGTTTCCCTTCCGTCCGTTCCCTAATCGAACCCCGACGAGAACGACGACGAGAAAAGGAAAAGCGTCGGGAGGACGAAGTGGAATGGGTCGACCCGTAATTAGTGGCTTCCGTCCTCCACGATCACGATTATAAATCATGAGCTTTAGGGGAACGAGAATTTCTCTCGACCGTTCTCCGCGGGCGAGTTACGGTTCGAATTTGCGGTCGAGGAAGAGAAGGAAGAGATGGGATGCGAACGTCACGCTTTCGTCACGAGCACACTTTTAGCGACCGGAAACGGTTCGACGTCACTGCACCGCCCACGATGGGCCGTTCGATCCTTTCTCCGAATGAAAAATGTATCCGTTATTCGGAAACGAGGACGAGAGGTGCCGTTCCTAATCTCACTTTCCCTCTCGCTCCCCCATCCGGACGCGACGTTCCGTATCGATCCGCCCTTCGTCGTCCGACGCGTACGGAGAAAGGAACGATAAGATTAGACGAGCGCGCTCGAGGTCCGTATGGGAAACGCTGAGAGTCCTCGTGCGAGGACGTTGCGTCCGTTGGCAGGGATCCAAAGCCGAGCCATCCGAACGCGGGACGAGAGAGCGCGATGCGAGACCTCTTCTTTTTCCGCAAGAGGGAGTAGCATCCTGCATCCAGAGTGCACGCCTTTTCGGGCATTCGGCACGAAAGGAATCCTCGAAACCCGACGGCCGTGCTCGAAGAGTAACCTTGGAATGCAGCTCGAATGCGGAGGCTGGACGCAGAAACCCGTATCGGATGGCTCCATATCTAGGCCCGAGGGGAAATGGGGGGGGGGGGGGGGGAGACTCACGTGCATGTGGTCGTCGTGTGTGACACTGAAAGCAGGATACACTCTTCATGATCCGAGTCGGACGAGAAGAGAGACGAGGTGTCGATCCCCCGACCCACCGGACGTGCATGCCCCTTGCCTCCACCGACACCGTCACCGACGAGGTCGGGGATGAGGACTCCCACGACTACGAGCCCGCGAGGACGTACGCGGTACGTGCACGATGGAGTCGCGGGATAGAGCCCTTCTCGGCCGTGCCCCGAGGGCATCTCTCCACCGGCACCACGACGAAGCGGGCGGCGTTTCGGTCGACGACGTCCCGTTCGGATCGATGGGGGTCCCGGAAGGGAATGAATCGTCGACGACGCGACGGACCGATCTCTCGGACGCGCGTCGAGTCGCGAGAGGATCGGAAAGACGTCTCGCGTTCCGTCGCGTCGAGACGCGGTAGGACTCGAACGTTCGACGGATCGCGACGAGGACGGATTCGCGACGGACGTCTGCGAGAGAAACGTTTACGTGCAAAAATCGGGAGCGACGAGTGACCTCGACTTTCTCGGCGTCGGCGAGATTCCTTTTCCTCGCGATCCGATCGACATCCATCCTTTAAAATGCACCGCGCGTCCTCGTCCTCGTCCTCGTCTCTCGATTCGACGTGGAGCTTGCGCGAGGCAAGGACCGTCACGAGACGTCCTCTCGTGACTCTGGCCTCGTCAAACCGAAACGAGACGCAGCGCTTCCAGACGTTTCGTGCGGTCGTCATCCCGAAGGAGAAGGACTTCTTCCTTTCGCGCGCTTTTTTTCCTCGTGGACTCGTTCGAAACTGCAGCTCGGTCGCAGTTCGGTCGCTGTTCGGTTCCAGTTTTAGTCGAGTCGCAAGTCCGGTCGGGATTTCGTTGCGAGAGCAGTCGATGAGAGCACGGTGGAACTTCGGTCTGTCCAAAGTCTAAATCGAAACCGAAACCGAACTGCCGGTTGGAAATGAGCCGTAGGGGCCTTTCTTCTTTCGCGTGTTTTTCTTGAGAAGGTACTTACATACTTCGTTCCTTCGCATGTTTGCATTTTTCCCAGAGGGCACGCACATCCCCCCTCCCCCTTCCTCCCCCCTCCTCTCCTCCCCCCTCCTCCACCCGTCCAAAAAGTACACGACGCCCACTTGGTGCATTTTCCACATCCCGGTTGTTCATAAGGTGCAACTTATCTAAGTACTAAATCTAAGTGCAACTTTTATCGTGTTTGGATCTGAAGCAACCATGAATTTTTTGCCCGTGAGATAGACCATTTGTAGACCTTGCTTCGGTGTGACGAAGAATGAAATCCTCTGAGCCTTGTTTCGGTTTAAGCACCACCGAAAAGGTGCTCCGGCGCGTTCCTCATCGGTACTCGCGAAGTTTAACAGACGCGTTCCTCGATTTCCAGTTGCGAAACGAACGAATCCATTAACATCCGGCCATCTTCGAACCGATTCCGGTTTTATCGATTCTCATCGTCAGGAAAGGCCGAATATTGGATCTCGGAGAAATCGCGCATCGGAATGTAACGCTCGAGGAATGCAGAAGCTCCTCGGTGCTCGGCATTTTCTTCCACCAAAATCGCCCGACCTCGAGTTTTCTCTGTCCGTGCAAACGGAAATGAGCTTCATCCGAGAACGTTCCGCGGTCTACAGATGATCGATTTTGTGTGCGTGGAGTACTCCACGTTCACAAAATCAATCGAGGTCCATCGAATCCTCGATGGACACCCTGTATGTTCCTCTATCGAATCGTTTGCAAATTATATTTTTTCTTTTCATGCATATCGCAAAGTTTGGGGTACATTTTCAAAATCCCAACGTATTTTTCGCTCGTTATTCATTTTCCATATTATTATATTTTGCTTTCATCCTCCTTTATTAAATGCCAGTCGATGAAAAAATGAATTTCATGACGGCGGTGACGCAAGCTAACCTGGGATGTATGGAACACGTTCCTCTCGGCAAGATCGCGGCCGTGATGCTTCATCGGGAGCGTTTCGTTCCATCGATTGCGCTCGGGAACGGCCGTCGCGATAGATACGATAAAGATACGAGATCGTTCGATCCGAAGTATCCGAAGTATCGAAGGCGTTCTCATTTCGCACGTTCCTTCACCTTTCGCGGTCGTATCCGCTCGGGAGATTTGGAGTCTCTGAAATCCCTCCCACTCGCGACGGTGGAAAGACTCGTGCCCGCTCGTGCCTCGTGAGAGGTGAGGAGGTCACCCGCCGCGCACTCGACACCTTTCGACGACGGGCCGAGAACGGAGGAATCCTTCTCTCGGGCATCGCCTCTCTCCACGGAGTTCCGACGGCACGGTAGAATCGAGGCACCGTCGCTAACGACATCGACGTCACGATCGTGGGTCGGAGCCGCGAAGAACGAGAAATCCCGTTACTGCTAACGACGTCGGTTCGATAGCGCACGCGATGAGGAACGAGACCGCGATAACGATTTACGAGAAAGGATGGGATGAGGACCTCACCTCTCTCGTGTCCCATCTCGTGAGCGAGAAGTGGATTTTGCTCACGATAAAGCCTCGAAATGATGATTATGGAATTTAAAAGTAACAAAAGCGACACGAAGTATGTATAATAAAGCAGGTTTGAACAAAACAATCCACTTTAAATAATAATTAGACATTATTCATTGATCTGAAATAGCGACATGCCGTCATCGTGACCATAAAACGTCATCATCGCTTCTGCAGGAGTGTTTATTGGACTCTAGCTTGCAAGGGATGAAGACCAATTAAAAAAAAAGCATTCATTCCTTTTTAAGCAGTACTCTCTTTGAACATATTCGAGAGACTGTTCTTACCAGAAATTGACGAGGAAGGAATTGATCGATGAGTGACCAAAAATTAACTATATTGTAAAATTTCATTTTTTCGATTTCAGTAATAATTACAATAAGTAGTTTAATACAAATTATTTCAATTCGAGAAATAATTATTTTGCATAAATATGGTGTCTGTGTGTGTGGGGGGGGGGGGTTACCGCGTTCTTATGCCAACCTGTACCCTATCGAGGTAACCACCCTTAAACATTTTTGAGAGGCCATTAGTTGCTTTTAGTTTTCACGAATGTATGCCATAGCTGGGCCATCACTGGCAGTTGGTTGACTTACAGTTGGCTGAAACTGACCTACTGTCGGGCATGTCCGGTTAACCCTTCAACTGTAGTTCCAATCGTTGGAAACCCGCACATTCCCCTGAAAAAAGCCAGAGACGAACCGACTTTCAACGAAGCAGAAAAGGCATTAGAAAAAACCCCCATGAAAATGCATACGCTACGCAACCCTGATAGACAACTATGCATCATTTGGCAAGAACCTACCTCAACCTTCGCCTACATTACGTCTTCGTTTCCAAATACCACGTCGGTGAATCTCTTCCTTTCGATGAAGCACTAGTAACGTAAGCATGGTTCCATACCGTCGCGATCTAACGATTTTCCGCACGATGTGTATGACCCCGAAAGCAGCGTATCTGTCTTCTTTCAGGAAGTCAGACTCGACTCGCCCTGATCATTTTGAACTCCCTGGCCGGTTATTGCCTGATCTGGGTTACCTCTGAGATCCACGTGGTAAGCCATAGGGAAGCGTGTCAAAAGTACGGGGGACTCGTTTCGATGGAATCGGTGACCGACTCGCTACCGCGACGACTCGAGCTCGATCTCGCGCCGGTTTTGGGAGTTCTTCGTCCGGGTTCCTGCGAGACGGTCGCCCGAGACTCTTCCGTGGCTCGACATCGGGGCTTCCGCGTCGGGCCGGCCGTCGAGCCGGTCGCCCGTCGGACGTTGCTGCCACGTGCCGCCCGACGAAGGGAAGACGGACGGGGCAACGCAGGCACGAGTGCGACTCGGTCGTCCCGATCGTTCGCCGAGGACGAGCCGACCTCCCCGGCCGTGGGTCGGCGACAGACCGACGAAAAAAACTTCCGACCGGGCCGTAAGGGCCGCGACGGCAGGACGTGGCTTCCCGAGGTCCTTCGGCTGCATTCCTTTCTGCCTGGAAAGTCCAAGGCTTTCCCGACGCGGATGTACGGACGGACGGACGAACGGAATGCAGCCGTTGGGCATCGATCGAAGCGATCGCATGGCGCTGTTTTCGGTGCAGCACCCGCAGGAAACGGGTGGAACGTGCAGAGACGTCGAGAATCGCACGACCAAAGCAGACATTTCACGCGCTTTAAAAACGACTTCCGTCGCTTTTCTCTCCGAGTGCTATCCGATTCGGATAGCGTGCTGCCATCCGAGTCGGATGCCAGTGCGAGGCTGCACTGACATCCGACAAAAACGTGCATTCGCATGAAAATTAATCACAAATTGAGTTTCCAAGACGAGTCGGTCACGACGCGTGTTCGAAGCGCGTCGGTATGCATCGACCGCAGAAACCCTTAGGGATGAGCTCTACCTTTAATTTCCGGTCTGAAAATCGAAACGCGTTCTCTTGCAAAAGTGCTCCCTCTCGTCTTAATGCAAATACGTAAGGGTCAGTCGAACGAAAGTGAGCCAGGGGTGCTATGGATCCGTGGAGAGAGGTTGGCTCGCTCTCGTTTCGTTACCCCTTTTATAAACGAAATACGGTTTTGGAACTCCTTCCGTTAAGGGTAGTACCAAGTACATCATCGAGTGATAGACAGCTCTTAATATCTGTATCTCAAAAACGGCAAGATCGATCGCAAAACCACGAGGTCGTTCCCGAGAGATTTTCACTAGGAACCGATACACCGAGTGACTTTCTCAATTGGGAGCCTTTTCGTGCAAATCGAGCAACACTTTTGCGTCGTAGAACCCCATCACGACGGTCTGGCTCCATTCCCTAAAACCAGGTGAAGAACGCGTCCCGAGCGATCGAAGAATAGGCGTCGTAAATGAGATCCAAAGCCCTATTATTTGCCATTTGCCGGTCGGCCAGGATGGTTGCGGCCTCGAGGCAGGCCTTTGCCTCTTTTGTCCCTCCCACCCTTCCCCTTTACCTTTTCTTTTTACATCCGCGGAGATGCACTTCGAACTCGTCGATGGGAAAATTGCGTGACGTTCACCGATTTCTTGCCTAATTTTTATTATAATGGACGTTAAATCGATCGATCGTGTTCACCACGACGAGAGAATACCTACTGATTTTTGAAATACTTATCGTGCCGGTGATCTCCTCTCGTTCGGTCGATTCGGTAGATTTTTGGTCCAATCGTTCGATCGGCTGCCTCAAAATGTGAAAGAGAAGGTATTTCCAGAGAGTAAAAATTAGGCGACCTGTGAAGTGATACCCTTCCGAGCCTGACGAGACCCATTCGGGGCGACGAACCGCGATCGACCCTCGACGAATGAGGGCCTTGCGAGGTCGTTCGGGAAGCGAGTCGTCCGCTCGGGCCGTGGTCTACGAGCATGCATCGTCGAGAGGTCCATCCGGGTCCATCCGGGTCCATCCGGGTCCATCCTTCCCCCTTGCTCTTTCGAAGCCCAGGAGCATGACCCTCTTTCCCGGGCTTCTCCTTCCGCCTCGCCGAGTCATTTCGTCAGGGGATCGAGCACAGTAGTGCCGAGTGGAGCTCGCCAGGGTAGCATTAAAAAAAGGCTACGGTAAAAGAAACCTTTCGATGAGCCCTCGTGGCACGATGATACGATCATCACGAGCATCACGATTCGTCGTTCGTAGAAGGATGTGTGAGCATCACCGGTCTGCGAATCGGGCTCGTCCTGCCCGTGTTTTACCCCTCGAGCCATCCCCCGACGCAAATGATATCCCAGAGGAAATCACAGTAAGGGATCGCTTTTCTCCAGATTAATATCATCGAAGAGCTGGCATAGGGTGTAATCCTTGCAAATCTCCTTCCACGTCTAGCCTCATTTTCCTATCTAAAGGGAGACGCCATCCGTGAAAACACATTGGGTGACGAGTGATGCAAAGCATTTCTCCTTTTTGTCACTTCATTTAGATTCTCGCTCCCCGTGCCTTCTCCTTCACCTTAAACTGACAATTCCCCTCGTTCATGGGTTCGTTCGTTAGCGGCGATACCCCCCCCCCCCCCCCCCCCCCCCCACCCCCACCC
>CAJPEV010001141.1:0-76166 GCA_905338385.1 Darwinula stevensoni
TACCCTGTTTTCTGAGTCACGAGCCGCCACTGTGTCCTACGTACTAGATGTTTAAACTCCTTTTCCCTTTATGCTTTTGTTTCATTTCGTTCTTTGCCGCAAACCCTCAAGAAACTTGGTGCGTCTGTCAATAGTTATGCTTTTCTGTCGAGATCATGTTCATGTTAAGCGTAATAAGTTTCAAATATACATCATCATCGCCAAAAAAGCACGACCAAGAAGGAGTTGAGCGATCTTTAGGAAGTTTGATACATAAGCTCCTACTAGCATACTACGAAATTTATTAGAATTTCAAGTGTGTGGGATAAATATTAATGGAGAAAACTTGCCAATTAATTATTAATAAATTTCAATAGTGGCTATGGGGTCCATACTAATCGCTCGAAAAGGTTACCTTGATGGTTTTTACTGATAAAACGTGGTAGGAAACTCTTAAAAATGTGCAGAAAAATCGAACAAAGCTTCGAGATCGTGAGATGAAGCTATACAGGGAATACTTGCTCAATGCCGGAGGAATTGGGGAAGAGGGCAGCACCATTGAAGCCGAAAGTAATCCTTTTCTCTGCACCTTGAGTCGCTTCACGAGGCTGTTGTTGAGAATTTAACAGCGAGTGAGAGTTTAACTGTGCTAAGGTTAGATCTCTGGTGGCAACTTCAACTTGTTAGGGCGTTTTATCCATGGAGAGTAATAGCGACGCATGTATTAGTTTCATGCATCAGGCTGATGCATGCACCAAGTTGATGCTTGGTAAACATCATTACAACTTGTTGAAATTGCCTCCAGAAATCTCATCTCGGCACTGCCTAGCATTTAAACTCTCAGTAACGGCCCTGTAGTTAAACAGCTTGAGGTGCAGAGAAAGGAAACGCCTTCAATGGCGCCACCACCTACCCCTATTCCTCAGGCACTTAGCAAGCTTTCTCCGAATTGCTTCATCTCACGATCTCGAAACTTTTCTCGATTTTTCTGCACATCTTTAGGAGTTTTTCTACCATGTTTCATGAGTAAAAACCATCTAGTTAATCGTTTCGGACGATTGCTATGACATCATAGTGGCTACTGAAATTGGAATAATTGGAAAGATTTCTCCATTAATATTCATCCCAAAATGTGAAATTCTAATCAATTTCATAGTATGCTAGGATGAGCTTGTGTATCAAATTTCATGAAGATCGCTCGACTCTTTTTTTCCCGATGAGTATGTGTAGTGAGGCGTCTCATTATTGACAGCGCGGTTTCCCTGGTTCATGCAAGGAAAAAACGAAAGGAAACAAAAGCATAAAGGGAAAAGGAGTTTAAACATCTAGTACGTAGGACACAGTGGCGGCTCGTGACTCAGAAAACAGGGTAGGCGGAGTGTAACATTGAAATGAAGCCAATACGTGACCGTTTGAACTTGCGTTTTCACTGGCATAGAGGGTGGAGAGAAATAGGTTTGTATGGGCGAACGTGTCAAGGAGGTTCAAATTTTCGAACTGAGACTGCTTCACATAGCTACATTTTTGCAGAGGACTGGTCACCGATCGCCAGGCTTCAGGAGACATGTGCTAGTCTAGAAAATGACACTTAATCTCGAGGAACTCCTGCAGCTGGTCGCGAGTTCGTGGCCGTGGGCGTACAAACGAACCTACATAATCCCCGGTCACACCCACAGCCTTGTACCACAAAAAATCGTTGTTGCAGCGCTATTAAAAGCATTTCTGGTCGTTCAAATTAGCACCTTGGAAAAAAAATTTTTTGAAGAAAAATAAAAACGTCACATAAATCTACTTCTGGGCCACCTTGTATTGGGAGAGGAATAAGAATCTAGAAGAAATCGAGACCTGTTCGGATTAAGTCCTCGTTGCGGTCATACCGATAAAAAAAGATCTGTGCATGAACAAGAACGAACTGCCAACGCCTCCAATTCGTGTGACATACGGAATAGAATAGCGTGAGGTTGGAGTGCCGAAGCAAGTAATTCTTGCCCTTCCGTGGATGTGCAATGAGTTACTGCGCTATGCAGGCAAGTCCACCCTGTCACTTCAAAGCCTCTTTCTCTCTTCTTCCTACTTTGGATACAGGGCTGGCCCACATGGGTAATCAGCATCGCGCCTACTCAGAGAGCAAAAGTCCATTCTGCTTTTAAGTTACTATGAAGAAAAACAAATCTTTTTTGCTGTCCTCATCAGAGACGAGGTTTACAAGAACCTATTTGTGAACTTTACTCTTGAGCTGGGTAGGTACAGCCTACCCTAAAGAGCTACCACTGGTAGGTCAGCTTTGCGGCCGCTTGGTGAAGAGGCAATGGAACAAGGAGGGGCATTGTTCCCTCTCATTTTGGCTCTGGCAACAGCTATGGTCCCAAGCCCGCTATCAAGTCAGCAGAACTAGCCACCTATACTATGGGAATTTGAGTACATGACACGTGGAGTACGCAACAAAATCCTCATCATCAGTGACTATGATTTTAGCAGCTGAAACAATTTAACGTAGTCTCTAGACGAAAAAGATATTGATGTTGATGCGTAGAATCACAAAAATCCTATTCCATGCAAGGATGCAAGGAGATGCTATAATTACAAAAAGGTCACGATTGGGAAACCTTTGAAAATGGAATACTAACCAGCTCGTTCCATATCGGGAACATCATAAATACTTGATACTTTCTTAATGCTTAAATGATAATTGAATTCTAATAAAATAAAGGAAATGAGGAACACTTAGTTCTTCTGCTCTTCCATCCATAGGCCAATGAGAAATATAATAGAAAGTTATGGTTTCTGATATTGAACTTGGACATTAGTATCTTGATTTCTAGGAAGCGAATTGATCTCTCATTAATTTTATATTAATTACTTGTACTGAAGATGCAAATAACTTACTTTATTCAATTCCTATGCCAACAAATACTTTGGCTTTACATGCCTGAAAAGGGTGATCAAAATTTTGAAAGAAGTCATCATTATGAGTCAGTGAAGAAAGGAGAGGGGCAGTTGAGCTGGTATTCCAACCAAGATGCAAGATGTAACAGGGAAACATCCCCAAGAGCTGGGCCGATCAACTGGATTGAAAGTGGAAGACCCTGAGACGAAAGACCCGTTGGGACAGTCACAGCAGGAAGACCTGACATAGACAAGGCCAAAAATGTCACCAAGTCAAAATAATGTCAAGGATAGAAGGAAGAGCAAGCAAAAGAGACACACCGGCCATGTTAGCAGGCATGGTGCAGTGATCGTACTCGTTGTACTCTTCTTCATTGGATTGCATAAAGGCGGAATGTTTTGGGGCATCTGTGAGTGTCACTGGGGTCACCAAAACGTCCACCTCAGAAAAGACTCGTTTGAAGTCATCGCTGATCAAACGACGAACCTTAAATGCCCGACCCAAGTACTTCTCATAGTTTCTGTGGGGAATATAGTACACCCAATCCAGAATTCGAAGTTATGAAAATGCATGCACATTAGGAATTATGATAAGATTCATGCTAATGAAACATGCCCTATTTTTGTTAAGGCCTAAGCAAAATGACTACATGAATGATTGGAATGCATAAAAATGGAAAAAGGTTTGTTAAGTACAATATCTAAAGGAGCATAGTGAAAACAGATTGACTGGTTAAATGAAAACAAAGATCGAAGAATGGTAACCATTGCATGCATGGAATTAGAAAGAGAACTGCAGACCTCTTCAGCAGGAAGAAGTTCCCAGCAAGGATGCGTCCCCTGACAATTTTCCCAAAACCGTGACTCCGATTGGAGGCATACAGGTCCTCTGTGGAAGTTGTCACCTCTGTTCTCAGGCCAAACCTAATCCCATCGTATCTGGCAAAGTTGCTTGCTACCTCACATGTGTTGAGCACCACATAACAAGGGATCGAGTAAGCCGTGTGTGGCATGGAGACCTGAAAAAATCTGTTCACTCACATAAACAAACATTTAACTACAGGGTTGTGCAAAAGTTCTCATACACTTTCTACTCTTTCTCTTACACTTCTTTCTTTTTTATAAAGTTAAAGTTTTGATAAAACCTTAACCTTGGCTTGTTAGTTGAATAATTATGTACATAGAACAGCATGAAAAAGGATAAATGAATCAAATTCTAAGCGTGTGTTCAAAATTGGCGTTGTTCTCCTTGATGCATGCTCGGAGTCGCTTTGGAAAGTTGCAAATGATGGTTGCCAGCTGTTCGATGTTGATTTCATTCCAAGCGCGTCACTTCAGCACCTCAGTGTTGCGAAAAATGGGTTCCCGAGATCTTTTGCTCCAAGATCGACCAGACCATCGAGTTCAGATCTGGCGATTGCTCCAGCCTTCATCTTTTGCCTGTGCAGTGCGATGAGAGCGCTTCGATTCTCTTTAGGTGTCAGCTCCAGAGAAAAAAAAATCAAATAAAGACTGAAATTTACTATAATGAAATCATTTCGTATTTAAAAAGTCCATAGAATTAAAAATAAACACATCAAAACCGCCAAAAATCCATTGCTTAGTGAAAAAAATTAGATTTTCAAAGTGTATGGGAACTTTTGCACAACCCTGTATTCCAAGTGCAATTCAAGCAATCAACAGACCTTTTGTATGCGGGTACCATTCCGTTCAAAAATATCAGCAACATCAGACCATGCCTGCAGTACATCCTTGGACATTCCAGGGCAGTGATACTCTATTGGGATCCCCACTCGAAGCTTCTGCACATCAGAATCTTTCAAATATTTGTGAGAGGTAGAAACCCAGGGTCGATAGAGTGTTGTTGAGTCTCTTCCATCCCATCCAGCCAAGGCATCTGCCAATGTTTGAAGAAGTGCCCATATTTCTATAATTGTGTGTAGCAAAATCTCTTAGTCACTGATTTAGTTCACAGAATCATCACATCTAGTCATCATCACAGTCAAAAGACATTTGGTTCACTCCAAAAGTTCTGATATTTACAGAAAAGAAAGGATAAATTGGCATCAAAGGCTTTCAGAGTATGCTTGCTTCACCAGCTAGTTAGAGGGTACAACATCTCCACATAGTTAATTCTATCAGATCAGATAGTCTAGAAAGCAGATATGAAATGAATTCACAAATAAAGAAACTAAAGATTCATACTGAGGGCAAGGAGGGCATCCTCAGCTGATCTGGTCATGATCCCTGGGACATCTAATGAATTGACAAGGGAAACAAGTCCATGTCTAGACAGGAGACCATAAGTGGGTTTCAGCCCTATGATTCCATTGTATGCAGCAGGATTGCGTGTGGATCCACCAGTGTCTGACCCCAATGCTCTGCCAAAAATGAAAAAGACCATTCAGATATACTTGAGCCCTGAAAGTGAACTTCTTATAAATTGAGCAAATCAAAGCAATCCTACTTCATCAACATGTCACAAAACAGCAAATATGCAAACTGCACACAGAGGCAACTTTTAAGCATTTGAAGAACTAAAAGGCTTATTAAATGTGTTGGGGCATCATTTGCCTGAGTTGTATAATACTGGAAATATTTGAGAAGGGTGAATGCTAACAGGAAGATGGCACCAGAAGCAACTGCCACAGCACTTCCCCCTGAGCTTCCTCCACTGATGAACCAATCTGAATCCAGGCCTCGTGTTGCAAGATGGTCCAGATCCAGTTCACCAATCACTTCCTGATGCATCTGTCTCACATTAGTCACATTTAAAGTCACATCTGCATGGGACGACATAGGAACTGACAGGGGTTGGTGATACAGTCCATATTTCAGGCCTGAACGCCACACATTCTTGATGGGACCAAATATAGACTCAATCCCTGATGCACTAGGAAGTAGATTTACAGACATGAAATTAGTAAATGAAGAAAATAATTCCTCACAAAATGAAATGTTTGTGAAATTCAGTTCAGAAATGGGTAAAAAAAAATTCCAACAGAACCTGGTGAATGACCTCAAGTACAGTTATGATGAAATAATATTGCATCTGCATAGCAGTAATAGATCTTCCTCTTCATCAGAATAAGATGAAAGAAAAAACAAATTATACCCCATGGCAAATTCTTCCATGTTGGTCTTGCCAATGAGAATGGCCCCAGCTGCCCTGAGGCGCTCCACCATAGCTGCATCATAGGGAGGGATGTAATTCTCCAACATGTGAGATGCACATGTTGTTTGCACTCCTTTGGTACAGAAGTTGTCCTTCACACCCACTGGAATCCCATCCAGGGGCCCTAGTGCCTTTCCTGTTCAACATGTATGAATGTAATGAATATTATCAATAAGACGGATGGAATAGGTTAAGATGAGGAATAGAACCTCTTTGAATCCGTGCATCTGCTTCACGGGCTTCTTGCAAGGCAGAGTCTCCAAGGATAGAGATAAATGCATTGAGATGTTGGATTTGCTGGATACGCTCTAAGCATTTTCGGCACAGCTCTTCTGCAGAGATCGCCCTTGCTCGAAGCAGCTGCCCTACCTTAGAATGTCAGAAGAAACATCCCTCAGAAAATGAAAAATCTGAGTTTCCAATGATGAAATGTGGGAAAGAATTACTTCTCTGATGGAGAGGTGCAGCACCATAATGAATCACAGTTGGCTGAAATATATTTTGAATTGCCTAATTAACTTCACTTAAGACTAATTGGCTCAATGTAGATGGAACATCTTGAAGGCTCTTTGCAATTCTTAAAACGTGGAAGCAGGTGTTGTAATACACCCTAGGACCAACAATATATGTCCCATTCTTGCTCCTTATTAAACACTAGGCAGAAGGAGTTGAGTTCAAAATGATGGGGAACAGCTGATTTATTCTCAAATATGGATAGGAAACTGAAATCACAAGTCCATATCACCAAAAAAAAACAAACACCACTCCTGAATACCTGCATTAATGATGAATGTGAAATGTCGAGTTATGATTATACACAACTTCCTTTGTACTCGACCATTTGTGGAGAAGGAGATTCTCATGTGGACTAGAAATGGAGACTCACAATAAAACTGAAATTACACTAAACATGCCTTTGGGCTAGTATTGAGATCATTTTTTCTTTTTTAAAATATTCTCAAGAGTCATCTAAACTACAGTATGTCAATTGAGCAAAAGAAAACTTCCCAAGAATCACAAGTGAGGAATAGAGGGAAAGCATCAAAATTCCCAGTTGTTACCCTTGTCAAGTATTCCTACAGCATTACTTACATGTTCTAGGCTAGGCTTATGGTTGAGCTGAGTTTCAGCTATAGAATACATCAAGAATCACGAGAACCTGACCCAGAACCGAGTTTTGATCAAAAGGACGGTAATGCAAGGAGATCAGACAAAAACAAAGAAGTTGTGACAAGACAGAACTTTGGTGGGCTCATTCATGCCTATATGTCTCAGACACATTGAAATTCTTCAGAGATTCAGCAACGACTGACGCTGCTACACGGGATGCAAACTTCCCAACGATGCGCACACGATTTTGTGCCTCATAAGAGAGAGTACGTTGGATGCGAACGATGGAAGGAGCACTGACTAATGGGAGAGATTTGGGACGATGAATGAGAGGTGGACGGTGTGATGGGGGCTGGGTCTCCAATGGATGCTCCAGCTGGGCCATGACAAGAGCACGAATAAGAGCATCATTTGGGAGGGTAACTTTCACCTTCTCATCCTTGTCAGGTGGAGTAGGTGAAGGTGCTTGAATAGCCTTAGAGACCACCCTCTCAAGACTACACATTGAAGCATCACCTGAACCATGTGCATTTGGAACAGGATGTTTCTCACATGTCAGCCCACCTAAGGTCTCTTTCATCTCTGACACCTATGAAATAAAATTGATCAAATGCCAATGATCAATGAAAATTGGTTGATAAACAGCGTTATGTTGTCAATAATCCTATCACTATTTGCAAAATAAATAGGACTGCCAACAAATCAATCCATTGGATTGGATAACAAGAGACCTAGCTTCACCTACAGATTGAGATGGCCTCAGTCTACCTTCAAGATTGCATGAAGTGAGGAGGCTCAACAAAGCAGGTCAATATAGCAAGTAAAACAGAGCAAGCTAAGGAAGAAGAAAAAGTTGACAGTGACCCACACATTCAGTAGAGCCAAACAGTTATTTTTTATCCCTCCCCCAACAGGTGGCTTTTTTTTTTTTCAGAGTTCTACATCAAGTCAGAAATCCTAATCAATGCAATATCCATTCTTGGTTTGCGATGAAAAAAAAAGGGGTCACAAGCCCTAAGCATTACAAACAATGCTAGTGGTAGTGTGCTTTCTTTCCACTAGACTGCAGTTATGTACTAATATTAATAACAAACCATCAAATATAGCTTAAGTGGTGGAACTACCTTTTTACTAGCTGAATAATGAATGAATGTAAAATGCAAATATATAGGGCATGGCAAAAAAAAGACCAATGACTGTCCTTCCTGAACCATGCAAAACTCCTCTTCCATTTAATTTCGTTTTTGGGACTGGTTACTTCTAGCAGATGGTTTACATAAGCCTATTCCGAATGAATAACAGATTAATCAGTGAGTATTAATCCAGAGAGTTTTCTCAGAGTTCTTTCAGAATGTTCCTTCATTTACAGAGAATGATACAGATCTAAACTCAACAAAATCAGAACTAGAGCACATCACAAAGATGACCAATAACTTTGTGTCTGTATCTATTTCCAAAACATCAAAAGTCCAAAGAATGAATTTGAATGGAAGAGAAGTTTGACATAGTCTTGATGAATAGGAAGGATAGTGCTCAAGTGTTTCTTCTACTCCACTGCCAGCAGGAGCTCTTGTCCATTCTCAACATTTTACTTTTTTCAATATTTGTTGATGGTAATGCTTCAATCCAGCAAATTCAGATGAAATTTTGAGAATCAGCTGAAAACATACTCGTGTATGCATAATTTCCTGAGAGTTGCAAAAAATAGCTACAATTTGAGTGGAGATAGGAGTCACTTATTTTATTTTTATTGTTTTTTTTACCATACCCTATATAGTGGGCTTCTGTGGATAGTTTCAATATGAGGTTAGATGTCTTCATGGACAAAATTAGAAAAGGAAGAAGAGTATGAATAGGATGCAATCTGGCCTTGGGCTGTCAATATGGGCATAAATGCCTAGTGACATCCCAACCAGAACCTTGGAATACCCAATACACAAGTCAGAAAATTACATTTGGCTTGATGATTCATACATCACTAATGCATTTCACACACATCAACCAATGCCAATTGTGACATGGTGGGAGGGGGGTCAACAAATAATTGTCCAATATTCTGCATTGTGTTATCAACTATTTTACATCAGCTTATAAAAGATTGGGAACACTGCATCTCTGCTCTGTTTTATGCATGAGAAGAGGACCTGAAACATGTGAGTTTTATTGGAAAAGAAACAAAAAATGTATCAAGATGTCCAATGACATCATCAGACAGTCCTGTGATAGAGACTGGTTGAATCACATTTGTAAAATAATTATTTGCTGAAGGAAAACCAAAAATGTGTCTATACATCAGAAAATCATGGATATTAGGGACTACATATTCTTCAAAAAGTGTGAAAGCATGGGAGGATTCCTGATGCCAGCACTCAATTCAATGCAGATTTCTGTTGCTGATAAGAGATTTCTCTATTGATTTACAAGGGTAGTTTGACAATGAGTGAGAATCTCACTCAATGTCAAACTTCACTTGTATGTGATGTAAAAATTGTGAGACCAGAATCAGTGAAAGCCAGCATTTTTTTTAAATAGACAAATGGTGGCAGCACACCAGATTCCCTTATTAGACCCAGCTCTGAAAGGAAAGTGATTTAACCATTTACTATTTCAATTTTTTTCTAGGAAGAGGTTGGAAGTGCCTATACCTCTTCCATGAAAAGAGACAAGGGAATCTGGCACCAGGCTACATTCACACACACACACACAAGTTCCTCCTTCCTTTTTCTTTTATCAAGTTTGCACTGGCTGAGAGAAAACTAGCTGATGGTGCAATGACACCATATCAGTGGCCAAGACTGATGGTTGCCAATGCATTGGTATAGGCTCACAATTAATCTTTTCTAAGTTCTCATGACTATCACACTGAAAAATAACATAATAAAAATAACCTATACTTGCAAAAGCAAAAGGGACAAACAAGGCATCAGTTGGCCTTTGTCATCTCTCTCTTGATTGTTTCCATGACTCCCGTTTGTGACTAACTATTTAGAACCTAGTTCACAACAAATGATAGCACCATTAAGCTTTAAAAAATATTACTGGCTTGAAATAATTTATTTATATATTTTTTCCTCATAGCATCATACCAAAATGATACATGGATCAGTTTACAAGTTATAGGCTGGATGAGGATCTTCTATTTTAGAAAACAAAATCAAACTGCAGATATGAATGAAAATGGGTGATCTAGGTGAAGGATAAAGGAGGTATTCTGCTCAAAGGAACATAGTCTTAACCTTAAGTGGGGAGGATTGAATTCCTACAGGCAGTCTTCCTACTTCGGGGGTTAAGGAAATGATAAGCTATAATCTAGAGACAACACCCAAAGAACTATATAGTAGATAAGCAATACTAGCACCATGAAGAGAGCTGATTCATATTAGCAGGATTGGACTAGATACAAAAAAGCAATGAAATGCAGGATAGCAACCTGTGATGATTTATCTACTGAAAGGAAAAAAACATGGGACAATAGGAAAGGGTACAGGGGAAGTGACATTACAACAAAAGAAGACTCACCTGTTTCTGAAGGTCAGCATACATGTAGGTGAGTTGGGTCAGGGACTGCACTCCTGTGTCCCCACTACCACTGAATGCAACTGAAGCAGGGGTGTTTGGCCCACTTCGACTCTCAAGAGCTTGCACCTTACAGTCCATCAAAACCAATTCAGATTAATATCTTCATCATTCCAAAATGGAGAAATTAACAATTAGATGCAGACCTTGTACCAAAGAGCAAGAATAGCATCCTTCAACTGCCCATTGATCTTTTTCTCAGCTTCCAATGTCTGGGACACCCGCTCCAGTTCTGCTGCCATCGACCTATCAGGTCCAATGCAAAGTCATTGTCATAGTAATTAATGGTTGACAGGTTTCTTGGATGGCAAAATCCACCTCTAATATCAGTGCAGGGTCCTGTGAATGGAATATCATGTTCAGCTCAACAGTGTGAAGGGGGTGGTCAAAAAGTTTATGGATTTTGGATCACTTCATTACATCCTGTCATTTGCTGGGAAAAGTGATGCTGACCATGTGGTAGCACCTTTCAGAGTATTCCAGACCAAACTATGCTTAGGAAGCATCATTCAGCAGTGATTAATTTTATTTTCTGCTGATTATATTTTGTCACTGATTTGAAAGGTTCTATAAGGGTCAGAAAAATGTGCATGTAACAACTTTTTCCTACCCCCTCCCATCCTAACATATTCCTTTCAGAATGATAGGCAAACATGATTTTGCCACTTGGAATTCTGTTGGCAAATTAACAATCAGTGATAAAAAAGCAAGGAGCAAGCAAACCAACCATAGCATGAGGAGGAAATCATGCAAAGTCCTTACTCTGCCAGGGTCCATCACTTTTACCAATGTTGTAAGAAAAATAAAAAATGGATCCCCAACGTATTTCACATGGGTACACAATACCACACTCCCTCTAGACCAGGTGTTATCAAATGGTGGCTCTCAATTAAGTGCAACTGTTGGTATGAACTAAAACTAGGAATAACAAAGCTCTTGATATGCCCTACTTTTCAGACCATAACTCCAAGGCTGCCCTTTCTTGGGTACAGAAATCCCATAGAAGCCTCTTAACAAATATATATGAGGTACACAGATTCTCACATGAAACAGAAATTAAATGTTGCAGCCTAAAGGAAAGGGTCAATAAGGCCTTTATTTGCTAGTCATTTTTCATGGAAAATTAAATTCCTCAGCAGCTAAGGAAAGGAAACCTATGTCCCAAAATGGAAGGATATCTCCTTCATGCACAGCAGTATCCATCATTGCTTTTCCCTGAGTCAAGTGGTATCTTGTGGTACTTTAAGCCCCAGTGCTAAGCATTTTCTAACCCTTTTTCATAAAAATTGTATTTTATTGTAATGCAAGGCATTTCAAGTCACTCCTGCCGTTCAGATGACTGCCCCAGGAAATCAGTGCACACAATGCACAGTGGGCCAAAATGGTGAAAACATACACAAAAGTCAAACATCAGTGATATTATCTTATAGTGAAAGGAAAATTTTGCTTTCAGAACATGTTTAGCTAGATTCAAACTATTTTCGGGCTGTTCCAAGCAAATTTTGAAGACCCAAACAAGTTGTCAAGCCTGTTTCAACTGCTTCCACAATCAAGACTCTTCCTGCATCCCTCATCCAGTTACAGGTATCTTCTTGCCTCCCAAGGACCGGTGGTCCTTGGAAGGGAGCGAGAATGTAAAACCTCAGATAAGTAGGCATATCAATTTTTGCTTATATCAGAAGAATCTGCAATAATTTGCAAGAAACTCTTATAGTTCACTAGTGATGGTGAGTAAGCTCTATGCACTATCCTAGCTTGAAAACAGAATTCTGCAGAGTGACTTTGCAATTAAAACTTGTACCTTGTACTTGCAAAACATTTATATTGCTGATAATCTTGACAGAGATGTATATCTGACTATATATGTACAATCAGCAGTGAAGCCACTACAGTAGGAAATCATATATATATGCACACACAAGGAGTAGCAGTTAAATGGTTAAATGATGTCTTAGGGAGAAATATTGTAAGCTACTTGACAGCTACAACTTTGAAACATTGAAAGAATCACTTGACTCTAGGGGAAGCAATTATGGAGGCCTCTGTATATGGGGTGATACTCCCCCATTGTACAATAAGTTTCCCTAGCTTCTGAGGAATTTTATTTATCATGAAAATTGTGTACAAAAATTCAGCCTTATTGACCTTTATCTTTTTACACACTAGACTGATCAAAAAGGAGTGGAACTTTTGCTGCAGCTCAAATAACACTCATCGAAATTATTGGCCACTCTGCAGGCATCAACTATGTTCACATTGCAACTCATCATAAAAATGTCAGTGGTCTTTCATTTAAGGAACTCTGTTGGTGATAAAAAGAAATTCCCATGGTTAGTAACTTTTGGCGGATTTTGTTGGAATGCCAGCGCTGGAGCAAAGGGCAAAGATGAAGCTCTGAAAATTGTTCACTGAGACTCAAGCTTTTGCAAAAGATGTATGCACAGATATCTGCAGCAAGTACCTGCTGTATGTTGGTACATTTGCTGCAAAAGCTAGAGAGTCTCAGTGAATGATTTTCTTTTTATCACCAACAGAGTTCCTTAAACAAAAGACCACTGACATTTTTACCATGAGTTGCAAAGTGAACATAGTTGACGCCTGCAAAGTGGCCAACAATTTTGATGAGTGTTATTTGAGCTGCAGTGAAAGTTCCATTCCTTTTTGATCAGTCTATGATAGTATGTGAGCTTGATGTATTGTTGGCAACAACAATCTAATATTGCACCAACATGTGCATGCTAACATGGGTTGAAATAAATTTGCCCTTCATGAGCAGGGATTGGATATTTATGCTAATGTGTTTTTCCAGCTTTATCCCCCTGTATTGAAAATTAGTGAGGTTCATTAATTTTCAATGTGAGGTCCAGGGAATGGGAATGGGAATGGTCTGGTATGGAAATCCTTTATGGGACATAAAAATCTAATCTCTACTATTGAGATGGTTTTAGCACTTCAATCAGTCTGAAAACTACATCCATGAATATGTCATGGGATGGTATCTCATGTTCTACACTATTATGCTTCACCATCTGTGCTTACCCTATATCAGTACAACAAATTATACATACCATAAGAATTCAAAATTATTCTCTTTCAACATATTCCTCAATACCTTATATATTCCCATCAAACAGCACAAAACTGCTCTTTGATGGTACAACCCATTATTACTTCATTGGATATACATTTTAAAGCATTATGAAGCTCTAAGAAATTTAAATCATGGATGTTTGAACATAAGTAGCTGGTGATGCAAGATTACAACATACTTATTCTTCTTCACTATGTCAGTGATGTATTCTTCAATGCGTTCAGCCCGGAGTTGCCCAAGCAACTTTGTAACTTTGGTATCCAGATTTCGTGTCTTGTATCCCCTCCAATGCTTCTGTATCATGATGGCAGCCTTCTCCTTCCTTGGATCCACAGTGTTCAGGGGCAAAGGAGAATTAAGGATGGTTGGCTTTGGCCTGCCCTTCATCACCTTCATGCCTATTTGAGATGAGGCTTTCATTGGAGGGCTTGGTGCAGCCAGACGACGAGCTGCAACAATGGTGCGTTGGGTAGCACGGGGGATCTTCGGGGTTCCAACTGGCCGAATAGAAGAGCCAGTACTTGCAACACTGGCCCGACTGCTTGGTCGACTTGATGAGGGCGTAGATGGTTTCTTCATCAATTGTATATATGGCTGTCCCTTGCTTGCAGGTGCTATCTTCCTTCCTTTTGATTCCAGCAGCACTGAAGAAGCTGCCGACAGAAAGAGAAAAAAAGGCATTCCTATTTAGAAACTTGTTTCGTGAAATGCTCCCTACTGGTGGCTGATATTATCCATTAGGTCTCTATATTAATGAAAGGAAATAGTACTAAGGCAGGGAATAAGTACTATATGAATATATGAAAGGCAATGTAAAAAAAAATAGAAATACCTCTATATCTAAAATAAGTTTAAATGTTTTTCACAATTATTATATGTGATGTATAAGATCAGTAAGATAGGTGAGGAACCTTGTACAAAGAACATACTGGAAAAATATGGAGAAATGGGCATGATATTTCACACTTCAGAAATCAGTTTTATTGCAAGTTATATCAGCCCTGCCAAGAAATAAATCAAGTGATGTCAATTGATTTTGATATATGCATAGTCTCACATGAACAGAGGTGTATTTGCATTGTACAAGCTACTGATAATAAAACCAGGCACCAATCATTCAGAGACTGGCTGTAAATGATACTTTTTTGTTTACAATTGTCTTTTCCTCCCTTAACCCTGCCCCCTGCCCTTTTTCCTCCCAAGAGTGTCAAAACACTTATAAAGCCCATGCTTGCAGTACAGTTTTTCCTGTCATAACACAAAAAGAAAGGTTAATTTTTCTAATACAATTTAACTTGCATGAAAAAGCCTCCTTTTAGAGGGGAAACAAAAACTTATCATTGTTATGAGAACACTGGTTACTTGATTAGATATCACTTCTCCTTTGTGTGACTGATGGAAGAGCTGAAGGCTGAGCAGACATGTAAACTGATGATACTATTATAATATTTTTTCCCTTTCTGAGTTTCAAACCTTTCAAACTACTTTAATTAGTGCCAAACTACTTTATTAAAACCACAATCACAATTAAAATGAAGAATTTACATTTTCCATTGTGCATAATATTGGCTATATCGTATAGAAACTGATGAGAAATATTTTTAAAAAAATAGATGATCTTTAGTCACATTTGCATTTACTTCTTCAATATCAATTTTGTCTACATACTTTGAATTTTTCTGAAAAACAGCATGAAGTGACAAATGTTTTAGCTTTGCTTTTGAGGTGAGAAGAGGGCATAACATTCATGGGTTGATTAACTTGATTAAAGGAAGGGATTTAAGGTTATTACATTTTTTATTGGTTTTAAAACCTCAAGTTACACCTTAAATTAACAAATAAGTATGAATATATTTTGCATAAACAATGATTGAAAAGTGAGAAAGAGGCACTGACACTTGCATTCAATGTCCTCAATATGAAGATCCCCATTCTGGGTGAACATGCCAGCATCCATGCTCTGGACCATGACATCTGGTTCATGCTCTCCAAAGATATCCCTTGCCCTCCTGGGTTCCAAGCTCTGACTCATCAGCTGCTTTGGGTCTGAATACAGTGATGCTGATAGTTGAACATTGTACTGAGATCGACGGGACCCAGTCTTCCCTGAGGATCAATGAGAGAGTTTAGCCTTCCTTGAAACATGTTCAAATAAAGTCAGAAGAACATGCTGGAAAAAATTTGATGCTACCAAGTGATAGCAATAAGGGTATCTTGGGTAAGTTTTTCCGAGTTCCGAAAAGGCTGCTTATAAGATTCTAATGAAAGAAGGAATCACACCTTCAGGGAAGAGCATCTCAGCCTACCATTAACCAATGGAAAAATTGCACAAAGTTCTTGAAGGAATGTGAGGCATAGAAGAACCCAGCATACCATTTCCTTCTCTAAATGTGATTTGCAATTTATGTCATTGAATCAAATCAGTTAATCCTGGCATCAAGTAGGTGTACCATGCTTTTTTCAAACAAGAACTTAAGATCCAGAATTTGGCTTTATTTTATTTTTATTTTTTACCAACTGTCAAGGGCTTTCCAGTCAAATGCCTGCACATCAGGATTTGATTCAATCATGTTCCCTGAAGAAAAAACAGGCAGCTCAGACTCCAGCTCTTCCTTGCTATTCCACTTTGAAGGGATCCCATTCTTCAGTTGCAGACTTCAGAATAGGATGGAGAAGATATATCATTGCTAAAATTCCAGTGTCATGTAAGTGAAAATTTTCTGTTTTGAGTTGAGCATACCTCTAAACTAGCCAGGCTGCAATCTTTTCAATGCCAGAATCACCAATCTGCTGTCATCCTTTATTGCACTAGCAAGATCTCATAGGAATAAAACCTGCTATGTAATCCTGATTTATTATCTCCTTCTGTAAACTTCACCTAGCTCTGCTGCACAAAAGAGGAAATGCCCTTCAGCAATTCTGGCATTGTAGCAATGATATGTATGTTGCTGCCTGGTTTCCTTGGAAGCATTCCTCAGGTTACACCTGAGCAAGCCAATGACTCCACTGACTTTGGTAACAGTGGCACAAATACATGCTTCTAATTCCATAGTTTCTTTTCTTTTCTTAATTGCAATGCTGGCTGTTTTAGCAGTATTGTCTTCATAACTTCATATATTCAACAAGCAGGATGAAAGAAACATGCTACCATTCTTCTTCTTTTGATCTCAAGATGCAGAAAAAGCATAGGAGACAATTGTAATTTCTTTGTGAATTTAATGATGGTTCTGCACAACTGCTAACTCAGCTGGAGTTGAGAGAGGCTGTTTTCAAATAACGGAAACATTCTTACAAAGCCAAAGAACCACCTAGGCACCCAAGGGGCAGAAAAAGGTGAAAATCTACTAGTCAATGCTCAATATAACAAAACCTTTATAAAACAACCACTATATTCAACCCACTTATTGGTGTGGCCATGGGGACTGTCTGTCAGTCTTAATCTCAGGATTTTAAGAATGCAGGTCAGGCCAAGTCTAGAATTATACCGTCTGGCAGTCAGAGCATTTGTCTATCTTCGGCTATTTTTCAGTCAAAGCCCAAATGTTGAGCCTGAAACTTTTCAAACATTAAGTGTCCTACAGACTGCGGCTCAAAGAATTGTCCAGGAAAGAGTATGGCTGACAATCATTCGGGACTGTTTCTGATCAGTAGACAGCATTGGTGACTCATCCAATTCTTATTACACCTACATTATTATATTACACACTGCAATACACCCCCCATCATGCTTCCAACACACACATATTAGAAGCAGTATTTTGCAATATGACACATGCTTAAACCTTTGCACTTTTTTCTAAATGGACGACTGAATTCTTTTTGGCAATAAATTACACTTTGTTTAAGAGGTCTCTTTTTGCTACAGCAAAATGTAGGGAATTGCCAATAACTTATAACAAAAAGTTTTCCAATACTTTGAGCCTTGTGACAAGTAGTTTTTACCACTGTGAGTTTCCAGATTTTTCCAGTTCTGAATCCTAGGGTCAATGCAACAGATACTGAACACTGCATTACCTGTCAAAAATAAGTTGGCCACTGAAATAATGTAGGTGGTAAAAAATAAAATCAAGAACCTGGTATGGTTCCAGCAGATGAGGGACGTGAACTCGAGGATCGAGCTCGGGTCAATTGAGTTGCTATCCTGGATCCAGTCACTGACTTGGCCCTCCGATTTGCCATCTGCTTTTCATTTGACCTCCTCTCTCCTATCTTTTCTTCTTCTTCTTTCTTGCTCACTTTTGTCGACTGTGGGGTGTCTGCATCCTTGTCTGCAGCCATATACATCAAACTCATATCTTATAAGGTATAATTATCCAAGGAATGCAGGACATACACTGAAATGTTTTGACATCATTGTCCTCATTCATACTGAGTATAGTAACTGAAAAGAGAGTAGAGGCTGAAAAAGATTTTCCAATTACCTTTCACAAGATGTTCAACATTACTCAAATCTGGACAAATTTATTCTGTAAGTTTATTTTCAAATATACAGAACATGTCACATCCAACACTTTCCTGTCACATCTGACACAGTCACAAAGCAGTTTTGCTTTCTTTTCTAAGTCCTGCAATCTTTGAGTGACTTAAACTAATTTTAGGCTTTCATTTAATCTATAGAATGAACATAATGCTAAATTGATTGGTTATGCCTTATGACAGAAATGTGACCAATACTGCAAGTGCCTTTAACCTGAGGTTTTATGAAATATCAAATTCAACACCCCCACACAGATACACCTCTCGCAAAAGAGAGTAGGCAAGATTTTGGCTTATGGCATTTTCAGCCACTACCTAAGGCTAATTGTTGCAGCTTATACATATGGAATTGTCATTTATAATATAGTTAAATTCATTTTGTACATCATACATATTACTCCAGAGGTCATGTCTAACACCTTGGGCAAGCCCAGAGTGTATAGATTCAAGGCCTACAGGACACTAAGGCATACAGGACACTATTGAGTCAAACAGTAGGCTTCAGAGAGCAAATGTCATGTCTCCATTGTTGACAATCTTCTTTCAAAGATACAATTCTGGCTTCCCTGAGTTAGCAATGGGCTGAAATTGCAACAAAAAAAAAGATAAATTCCAAAATAACAAAAAGGGACAAAACTATGCACAAGTCTCCAGGCAAGACCCCTCTCACATTCTCCCTCTCATTATCTCAACGAGTGGAAACTAGCATCACACAGCATTTGAAATTTTGAGACACCCAATCCCCTTCCTCAAAACCAAACTAAGTATAACCTAATGGAGAGTTCTAAAAGTAATCAAAGATTGAAATGAATATGAATAGAAAGGGTCCTAATTCGCTACAGAAGAAAAGGAAATTGAAAGAAATTATAATCTAGGTCCAAAGCTTCATGATGCTACTGTCATGGTGCACCTGTATTTGAATGCAGGTTCTCCTCATTTTGGGATTTCCGGTGGTTTTCAACCTTCCCATTAGCCATTTTCCTGTATCGAGGCTTATAACTATTGCTAGTGTCTGCTTTCTTTTCAATTCTCTTCTCATGTTACACACTACTCTTGAACCATCAATGAAGTTGAGCAAAAAACCTCCATCCAAGTTGTTTCGTTAGTCTTACAGTCATAGGCATCATTATGCAAGTGGCAGCAGCTGCATCTTTGCAACACGGTCTCACTTTCATAACCACAAAGCTTTAGTCCTTGAATGAGACCAGACACTACTTGTGCTATTCCAAGTCCAGATGGAGTCAAAAGACCAAATGCAGCCTTCCATATGACATGGAAATGCTGCAGCATTCTAACTCTAGGCTATTAGGCTGCCTTCAGTGAAGCTTTTGTTGATAGCCATCTGCTGGATCTATACTGCTCATCCAAGACCAGAAATCACACAAAGGAATTCTCAGCCCTAAAAAAAACAAAAAACATTCTGTGCAAGCATGGGGAACATCTATGTACTCCATACTATTACTCTTCCCTGGGATGTTTCTTCTTGGGTTCTTCTCATCATTGAGATCTATTGCTTCGAAGATTAAGATGAATCCATAACTCCTACCTAACATGCCTTAAATGATTCTTACCTGTTTTGGAGCCATCATGATTGGCAATGGCCAGTTGATGTTGAGCAGCCATGCGCAAGACTTTAGCCAGCCTTTCCTCATCTTCTGTGGTCAAACTCCCCTGATCACTCAGAGGACAAGATGATACTAAATAGTTGACTAGTTCCTTGTGTTGACCCACAGCAAAACTTCGTCCCTTTCCTTGTGAATACAGCCACTCTGCTTTCAAGCTGAGGAAGCACATGGATATTAGGTCAGTTAGTCACGAGATAGGAATACTAAAAATCACTAGATAAACTACCATTCCTTGGGAGTCACAACACAGCAGTCCAAGAGTTTGAGATTCAGGCACCAATTGACAATGAATGGACGATAATCAAATCCCCTAAGTAAATAAAGGAGTACCTTGATTGAGGAGAAATGGTGAAACAAATTTGTAGACTCAAAATGACATATACAAATGTAATGGCACTCACACTTTATTCCCTGTGAAGTCAACGCAGGGATTTCCATCAATGGTGAGCTGTGTTAAATAGGTCAGTTGTTTCAAATACCTAACCTGGTTGAGGTCTGTGACACGATTGTTGGCCAGCGTCAGGGTTTCAATGTGGTCAGGCAAGTATCGTTCGCAGAACTTCAAGTCATTAATCTGGTTGTCATGTAGAAGTAATACCTGCAGGTCAAATAATAAGGTACACCAAATATAAAAATTCACAAGAACACTCTATGCAGATGCATAAGATGTTCATGGCATCTTTGAGAGTAGGTTAAAGAAGAAGCACTAGCTGACACAGAAAGAAGACATCAAATTCAGATGAAGTGATTTAACCCACCTTCAGCTGCTTCATATTCTTCAGGTCAGCCACTTGTGAAATGCAGTTGCTTGAAAGATCTAAATATGTGAGATGGATGTTGGTGTTCAGATGAGCCACTGACTGGAGAAAATGCAATCAAAGCCATCATCAGAGTCCTCTTAGCCTGCCACACGGAGATATAGGAGAGGTAGGTCTAATAATAAAAGCCTATGACACATCACTCACCTTCAGATTATTTCCAGCAAGGGAGAGGCGTTGAAGGTGCTTCAGGTCCCTCAATCCTTCAATAGAGGAAATGTTATTGAATGAAAGGTCAAGGATGTGGAGGGTGTAAAGGCGGCTCACACCATACATGCGTGTTACTGAGTTGTGAGAGATCAAAAGCTGGAAAGAGACAGATGCAGGGGATTTATTTTGAGATAGCCTAACCTAGGCACATTAGTACAAGAACTACGTCCATTCATTTGCTAGGAAACATAAGCGCTCACTTTTCGCAAGTTGCCATAATTATCCAGATTCTCGAGTCGAGGAATTTCGTTGTGATTCAGAATGAGAGTGGACGCATTCATCTGATCGTCAGTAGGTACAGGGACACCCTTCAGGCTTTTCCCACTGAGATCAACGACTTCACAGCCTCCGTCAGACGGAGTACTAGCATTGCTCGGAACAAGCAGAGTTTCTTCCAAACCCAGCCTCCCCCTCGACATGTTTTGGGCTCTGCTGTCCTAACTTCAGCGGTAGAGGCTCACATTTGACCACTGGAGAAGTTACTCAAACATATTAACGCTAAGCTAACTGCCGAAGAGAGCTGGACCAGCAGGACGATTCACTGGCGCGAACGTGAAAGGAGGTCGCCATCTTCGACTTATGCAGACGATACATGCTACTGTCACCTATCGCACATGAAACGCCGGTTCTTAAATTATCTAATAATAAAAAAAAGAACCTTCCCTTGAGCATAAAAACTGCACACGTCGACATATATGCAGACCACGCTATTTTTTACTCTTCCCATCCAAATCTGGTCGTTCCGATCCTCCAAATTGAGCTTCACCACTTCCAAAACTGAATTAACAAGAATAAAATGCACATAAACGTTTGTAAAACCCAGTCTATATTCATAGCTCACTCCAACAGGCTTACATCACTCTCAGAAAAGATCTAAATGGCCTTATCCCAAATTATGAACCTATTCAACCCTTCGAAAAGTCAAACTCGTAGATTTAATTCTAGATGCGCACCATCATTGCATTTCATGCAACAAAAAAAAAAAAAAAACAATTTGTCCGGCATCCATTCAACACCTCCTCTGGTCTCTGCAAACGAACTCAAACTACTTGCAAATGCCCTTGTCTTTCCCAGCATCATCTTACCTTCCAGTATATGTTGTTTCCTCTTTGCCCAATCTCTTAGAATTAATTTCCAATTTTTAAATGTCCAAAAATAATTCACAAATTTCCAGCATGACACCCATCTCCAATACCTCTCCAAAATTCGAACTGGGTTCGTTCAGGTAAGCATCTAGCATACCTTGAAACTGCATCCTTTCAGTATTCGTCAAAAGTTTCCCACCCTCACTAACTTCATCGGACAAGCCGATGAAGCGATGATTATTTTATTGTATTTATGCACACAGGACACCCTGATCACTAATGCAATATAAAATCACCCTGACTTTCAATGACTCGAAAAACACGAGTTTTCATACTTAGTGCAAGTGTTACAGCCAGTGGCGTATTTTGGCTGAGGGGTCGGGGGGTGGGGGGGGGGCAGGGCACGGGGGCGCCATACCCTACCCTAGCGATATCAGGTGGGGAAATTACGAGGGACGTACCAAAAGTATCGAGGCTCTGGCTATAATTTTCTTAATGTGTTTGCGGATTGATGCCCTGAAGTGTGAATCGCGGTGGCAGAAATGCGTCCACCCCAAAGGGGACTACTTGGAGAAGGTTCATGATGATCCACAAGATGACTGAATGTGTTGTTACGTCTGGAATTACTGGTGCATGTGTTCCTTTCACTGCCTGTATTTTGTTAAGCATAAGAGAGAGCAATTTGTACTTCTGAGTGTGCATTGCGTATTTGTTACACATTGAAGGAAACTGGATTAGAATTTCGTGGCAAACACATTAAGAAAATTATAGCCAGAGTCTCGATATTTTTGGTACGTCCTTCGTATTACCTCCAAGGGGGCGCCAAGCCCTGTCCCAGGGGCGCCAGGGGGGGCGGCTGCCTCCTCTGTCCCCCCTGTAAAATATGCCACTGGTTGCAGCCAAGTCCACCGGGAGTGTTTTCCACTCCCGTCTGATTGCCGACACCAAGGACCGATAATTTCTGAGCTTTTTTTTTTGCAATCGCATCTAGAGTAGTTTTCACACGTTTTCGATTGGGTTGAGGTCGGGCAACGCGGCTGGCCGATCGAGTTTTCCGACCCCATTCTGTGCTCTCCACTTCGTTGCCGGCTTTTGTGCTTCGGGTCATCGTCTTCCTGCCGTTTCCACGACGTCAATTCGGGGTCAAATCAGTCCCTGGCTGTCGGCAAGAAGCCACGCTCTTAGATATTGCACAACAGTGCGGCGTCGAGGTTCTCAACGATTTGTAAAAACCCTCTTATTTAAGTTCCAACTTTCAAGCTTTTTCATATTACCATTATTGAATGACTGCAAGATAAATGTGTCAGGCTTGCGTGGGACATCTTGTACAGGGTGGGCCAAACAAAAGGTAACTGAAAAAAATGAGTTTTTTTTTTTCATTTCAGGGCAACATTGGATAATTATCATGCCTGTGTATGCATAATGAAAGTTTCGGGAAAACACCACTATTGTGAGCGGAGATATTTAAGCTGAAAGTTGTTGGTCTGTTTCTTTTCCTTTATACGGTATGTGTTGAATTGAATACACCATTTTCGGATTGAATTCGTACACCCATAGGAGCGCCTCCATCGATTGCAGGTAGTGACACCGCAGTGGCGTAGGGAAGGAGGGGGGGAGGGGGTTTGGGGGATAGAACCCCTTCCCAGTCAGTGACACTGACAGGCATATTTCAACCTTCCTTGGAAATTCAAATTTTACACTGTTTCCAGACTGAATTCGTACCATCCCCCTATAGTGGTGAATGAAGGAAACACATTTCCAGAGGTTTCGCCTCGGCAGGCAATAGACAAAACCACCCATGTGTAAGATGTCACTACCTGCAATCGATGGAAGCGCTCCTATAGGGGATACGAATTCAATCTGGAAACAGTGTAGCTATGCCCCTTTTAGGAAAGTCTGACGTCTGTCCACGGACCCAAGATGCAAGACCATGATTACTTTGGTGGATTTCTAGGGCGTCTACCTGCCCCCCCCCCCTTGTCGATTTCCTGCCTATGTCACTGGTGACACCTTTCACAATTGTAGTGCACTCATAGTTCGGCGCCAGGCTAGTGCCCTGGAAGGGGTTGGAATTTATCGCTACTTCTCCTCCACGCGCGTCCCTTTATCTTTAACAGAGGAGAATTTGTGACAGCAACAAGACAAATGGGGAGCCTTCTTGTAATCTATGGCTTCTCCACGATTCCGCTGTCAAGAAGGATCAAGGGTCAACCACTTTCCCCAAATCTCCTGCCATTATTATTAGTATCATCCAGCCTTCTGACCACTCAGCGTCCGAGTTTACCGTGACGTGGACGGACGTAGAAAAATCTATATACACTGTTTCCAGATTGAATTCGTACCCCCTATAGGAGCGCTTCCATCGATTGCAGATAGTGACATCTTACACATGGGTGGTTTTATCTATTGCCTGCTGAGGCGAAACCTCTGGAAATGTGTTTCCTTCATACACCACTATAGGGGGATGGTACGAATTCAATCCGGAAACAGTGTAAACTCAACTTGGAGAGAGGGGAGAGACGGAGGTTGATGAAGTGTTCCAGACTTTGTTGCTGCTGCTCAGGCACCGGGTTAGGTCCCCATTGAAAATCGAACCTTACTATTTCTACTCGGTTGAAGTCGAGGGGCCTAAGCGTTGGTTGGAGCCGGGCTTAAGAGGATCTGGTTGGGGCCAGATTCGCTGGTTGGAGCCGGGAGGAACACTTAGAAATAGCAAGGACGAAATTGGAGTGTGGGCGTGCGGACGGTAGGAGCCCGAGTAACCCCTTCCGATTTCGTTGTCTTAGCTGTGATTGCCACCGATCACGAGGCTTCGCAAAACGTACTGCATCGAGGGTGAGTTGAATCTTGTTCTTTCCTTGAAGGTTTTTTTTCCACTTACCTCTCTCGAGCGGAAGCTGTTCATTCGCGAAGCTGTCGAGTTGTGCTGAAAGGTCCTGTACATTATTCTATTAACTCGATGTTTTATAACTTACGTTGTTGTTTTTTTGTTGTAGTAAATTTTAGATTAGAATAAACAAAATCTAAGAAACCCAGTCTTGGGAATCCTTGCCTATCGGCTACTGATTCCATGACCAATACGAATCTTCCCAAAGGGACAAGTTCTAACACCCTTTTTATTTTCGTGACGGTCAAGGTAGTTTTGCTGGTAGCTATCGAAGTACCACGACATACGCGTAGTACTACCGGCCACGCCAGACGATCGTGCGTTATACAAATATGGCTTTTGGGATTTGCTAATGATGCAGATCCTCTGGAAGTTGTGCTTTCTCCGTTCTCCACTACTCGGGGGGGGGGGGGGGGGACGAATTCAATCCTTAAACAGTGTATATACATGTAGTTTGCTTCCGTTTTGAGAACCACCTTGCCTTTGCGCCTCTTTTCCTCTCTCGTTTCTCATCTGGGGACCACTCTCAAGGCTGATTCCATAGTTTACACTGTTGCATGGTCCACTTTCTGTCCCAATAAATATTATTATTATTATGAGTTGAATCATTGCTTGTACCATACTGCAGACATCCATTTGCATGTGTACGTCAGTCAGTTGCTGACGTACACATAGAGTAGAGCCATTTTGTGAACTCGATAAACTACACTTGCATTTCACATCCAACAGTATTGTGTGGATGCTCTTTCCATTATTATATTAAATGTTTACATTTATTCTGAATTTCTTGCTAAAATGCAGACATGCCATGCAAGTGAAGATAAGCTGATTGAAAACTTAGAAATGGATTGACATTAAGCCAGGGGGGGATGACACATGCAATATTAAGAAGTAAAAGAAAAATGGAAACATGAATCAGAATGCAATTCTGACATTTCTTTATATATTTCCAGAAAACCATCAGATCTCTCAAATGCAATTCAATACAAAAACAGAAAACTAAGATTTAGAAAAGGCATATGAGCAAGTCAACAGGTAGGGACAAAACATAGAAGATTGAGATGGAAATCTCATTGGACATGCTCATTGGAATGTCACCATCACAATGCACTACTTCTTGTGCAATCGACAATGTCAGGTCCTCTACTTCAATGAAGGATTTTGCCTCTGTTCTGCAGGGGGACTGGACTTAACATCCCGCTGCTTCCCATCCTTCTGAGTCCTCAATGGGATGTTGTTGTTAGAACCAAGGAGTAGCACAGAACCCCCATAACCTGAATCATTAGACTTGCGTTCAGGTCCTGCTTTGTGCTCTGACACTGGATCACCCTGGCTAAGAAGGAGGGAGTCACTACGCCGAGAGCCCATAGAAGACGACGATGATGAATGTGTCTTGGGTCGCACGCTCACTCCCGTTCCAGTTGCAGTCCCTTCATCCTTTAACAGTTGAAGCTGGCTGCTTTTACAGTCATCTGTCTGGTATAGGAGGGACCCACGGGCTACGGAAGTTGAGGATTCTTCCCCACTTGACAATGCTCCTTCTGACTCAACTGTTGGAATGAATGAATTCAGTCATATTGTACACCACATGCTCTGAGGATGATCAATTCAAGCATTGATAATTTGTAAATTGGCATGGCAGAAAATCATGACACTAAAAGAGCTAAGATGTGACTAACATAAAACTAAAAGAGCTGAGTTACAATTTTACACAACTTTGAAATAACAAAACATACCATAATATTAACATTCAAGTACATTTTCTGATTAAGTTTAAATAGATGCTACCATAGGCCTTCCTAGGGCCTCTGGGGGCTCGAGCCCCCCCCAAATTTTGTCTCTAAGCCCAAATTTCTCAACAAATTGCTGCCTATGGATGCTACATACAAATGGAAAAACAATACCTTGTGAAAAGTGTGGTTATTGCTCTGTTGGCAATATTATATACCAATATGAAACAAAAGCCTGACTCACTCCATTCCAAGAAATACTACCAAAAGTAACTAATACTGCTAGACTAATTGGTGGAAGTGCTCCTTCATTTTTCATGAAATGGAGAATGACATGTTAATGGAAGCCATTGCACACTAAATTATGAACTATGATGAAACTACATAAATAATACTTCTGATATTTGCCTCTAATATATATAGAGATCAAATGCCTTTAATGACTTGGTGCTAGTGCTGATTATCCTTGTTGATCTCAGGGTGGAATTGCTGTACATGTGTGGGGTAAGTGCATGCCTACACTCTCCTAGTCATTCATGTAGCCCAACCAAATTGCAGGGGAAAAGAGATATTTCCTTAAGAACAAGCCCTTCTGAATGGTTTTTTGCAGACAAAGAGTGCCCTTGAGTTCATGAGATATAAACTTTTCTGTAGGAGTTGCAAGCACAAGCAAAGTTGTGTGCAACTCTTTAACAAGTCTATATCAAAGGACATGGGGGCTTGTATCAAATTGAAGTAAAGGCATTATGATTCAGGGTGTACTTTAGTCTCCACTCATGCATTTAAAATGACATTGGAATCTGAACCATTCTCTGCAACACTAACATCCACCATGTCCTGGCTTCTTCAAATGCTATAATTTTTATGAGATGCCTGAGGGCACAGAGAGGCAATGGTGCAAATAATGAGTGTGGTGGGGAGGGGGTTAAGCCCTGAGGGCCCCCCTTTCCCTCTTGTGAACACCATAGCAGAGGGGGATATACAGGGTGACACAAAAGTTCTGTACACTTTAAAAAACTGTTCTCGATTCTAAGCTACCACGTTCATATATGCTTGGCTTGGTTTCTACACGTTGCTTAAGGTACGCGTGACTTAGGGGATTCTCAAAGTGCTGATGAAACTATCATTTTCGTCATGCCATTGTCCAATGAAGATTGTCGGTCGGCTGTGATCAGTTTGCACGAAGCTGGGAAGTCTCCCACCGAGATTTTCCGACTGCTCCAGAACAATGGCTACAACCGGAACTTCATCAAACGTACAATTCAGCGGTTCCTTGAGACAAACTCTACAGAAGATCGTCATCGATCAGGTCGACCGAAGTCTGTGTCAACCACTGCCAACATCAAAAGGGTTAGATCTCGGCTTCGTCGAAATCCCAAGCAATCGCTGAGAAAAATGGCCCAAACGACTAAGATAAATCGCGAATCGCTCCGGCGAATTGTCAAGAGCAAGCTGAATCTTCGGCCTTTCAAACTCCAAAACGCTCAACATCTCACGGAGCAAGCGAAGAAAACTAAGCTGCAACGATCGCAGGCCCTTCTCCGTCGGTTCGCAGATGGCTGCCATCGCAATATCCTCTTTTCTGACGAGAAGCTCTTCACGATCAGAATCTTCGGCCTTTCAAACTCCAAAACGCTCAACATCTCACGGAGCAAGCGAAGAAAACTAGGCTGCAACGATCGCAGGCCCTTCTCCGTCGGTTCGCAGATGGCTGCCATCGCAATATCCTCTTTTCTGACGAGAAGCTCTTCACGATCGAGCAATCATTTAACTCTCAAAATGATCGAGTATGGGCAGCAGAGTCGTCAGGTATCTCTCAAGACCTCCGACGTGTCTCTCGAACACAGATGCCAGCTTCTGTGATGGTGTGGGCGGGTATCACTGCAGAGGGGCGCACGCCCCTGGTTTTTGTGCCGTCTGGCATGAAGATCGACGCGATTGCCTATCGTGACCTTATCCTGGAGGATACTGTAATGCCCTGGGCCAAAAAGCACTTCGGAAACCGCAAATGGACTTTCCAACAGGACTCTGCGCCAGCCCACAAGGCAAAAATCACTCAGGCCTTCTGCAGAAAAGAATTCCCTGACTTCATCACCTCGGCAGAATGGCCTCCTTATAGTCCAGACCTGAACCCATTGGACTTTTGCGTGTGGAGCATCTTGGAGAGCAAAGCCTGTGCTACTCCCCATGCATCTCTCGAATCCCTGAAGCGTGCCCTTCAAACGGAATGGATCAAAATCCCCCAGGAAACCCTGCGTGCCGCAGTCGATGCAAAAATGGTTGTAGTTTCTAATAGCGTTGTCCCCATTTGTGAGTTCTTTAAAAATGGTTATAAAAAGTTGAGATAACCGAGTGTACAGAACTTTTGTGTCACCCTGTAGAGGGGTTCATTACTGAGGTTCAGCTCCCTCATACCCCTTTTTGGAGGCATTTTTCATGGATACAATAAACCAACCATAGGAAGCAGTAAGAGATAAGAGATGAGGGTCATACACTCATGAGCATGAAGGAGGTCAACAGCATCTAGGATGCGCTGACGCTGCTGCAGGTCCTTGATCCCCAGATAATCCAACTCCTCATCATCCAATCGTTTTAACTCCTCCAGTGTATCATAGCCTTGCAGCTTGAACAATGAGATGTGCTCCTAAAAGAACAGAAATCAGATCCAATGACTTCAACTCCTCCTAAGGCATCAACAGATATTTTTATGCAAAAAATATAAGTAGTTTGAATCAAAGGTCCTAATGCCAGACAGGAGAACATCTTTAAATCCAAAATTGAGGGATGAAGATGATCCTTTAGGGATAAATAAAAATACTACATCATACAGCTAGATATGAATATCATTGTACATTTCAAAATTACATCAAGTAGGAGAGGTGCTGCCAACCTTGTGTGATCAGGAAAGAGGAGCCAATTTTTTGCCTAAATTTTTGCCCCTCTCTCTTTATAGACTTCATGACCACCCATACAGCATAGTGACATCCCAGGGATGTCCCCAATTGGGCAACTTTTGGACTGTGGACATTAAGGAGTAGAGTTAAGTATAGTTAAGGAAAGTGAAAGTGGAATTAAGGTCTTAATTTAAAATTATTTCACTACATTATTATTAATGTCAGATTGGCATGTCTGGGTATCACTATCCTGGTTGGAGATTTGAACCCATGCTTCATCATTAATGAAGTAAAGCCTATATAACTCATCCATGAAAATGAGTCACTTCTCATAAAAAGAGTTAAATTTCACCCCATGGAGATTTCTCTCATATACAGTATTAGGAAGTCTCTCAAGAAAAGGGTTTCCCCCCCTCTTAGCCATTATTCTCTCATTGGTCAATAACTTAAGACTGGGGATTCCTAGAAGGTCAAATAGAGAGATCTCAGAAAGTAAAGGGTTGTCCTGTATGGCAGAAACAGTAAATTTCACGAAAAAAAGGAACATTCATGGGATATCTATGCACCCAGATATTTTGATATCCCTGAGTTGTCCCTGAAAGTATAGGGTGTGTCCCAAGGGGATGTCTTCAGGATGTACTTGTGCCATGTGGGCATATGACCCACTCAATCTGAGTAAAATTGAAACCAAGCAAATTCATACTTGTTTACTTTCTTTCCTGGGTTCCTTTCCCAGATGTTCCCAGCTTTTGCTAAATCTCAACCACACCCACCCTTTTGACATGCTTTCTTTCCTAGATTGCTCCACTGAAGTTTTTCCCATTCCTACTCCACTATATGCTCACGCAAGAAGTTCAGCAGGGAATGATGACTGAACTTCACATCCCCAGCTAAGCTTCCCTAATTCTAGAGAGCAAGCAGAACAGCAATAGATTGTTCTTCTACTCTTACAGATGAGTTTACTCAGGCTCATGTAGTCTTATTGTTCTCTTCTTTCTCTCCTACTGAGAGGTGAAACACCCTGGGCCAGGCAATACCAACTAGATGTTGTAGAATGAATTAACAAAATAGGGGAGGGAAAAAAAAGGTGAGGGGCACTCCTCTTTCATGAAAAGTAAGTGAGCTTTTAAGATAAAACTATCTAGTGGGAGAAAAGCTGAAAGATCTTATAGAGGAGAAACTCACAAAAAAAAAAGAGTGAATGAATATACCTCAAGATGAATAGCCTTGAGGAGCTCCTCCACATCCCCTGGTCGAGATTCAAGGGAGGAGTGGCTGCTGGCAACAGAACTTCGAGTGCGAGCTCTACTTGTGCGTCGTCTCCTATCTCGCCCATCCTCACCTCCACCCTCATCCAGATCCTCTGGAATCATCTCAACTGAGATGAACTTCACTGTCCCCACACTGTCCCCAATTCGACCCGTCCACAGTCCTGAACTGCTCTTGCTCAGAATCTCAATGATGTCCCCTTTCTGGGAAATTGAACCATTCCACATTCCAGTCCATCATAAAACACCACAGTAACTACAGGTCAGTGAAATTTGGGATGAAACACTCAATACAACTACATCCATCAATATTGGTTGAGTTTAAAATTGGCAAAGTTGACAAAAATTATGCATTTTTTTAACCTGATTTTCTTTTCAAATTGCATCAAATTTTTTCAACATCTTAATTTTTTAATACTTATATTATTACACAGCTCTTTACTTGGCATCTTCTTCCTTATCCATTCTTAGGATGGGCACTGGAACATGGTAGAAAATATGCATCTATGCATATTGTGATGAAAGAAACAGCATCATCATCTCCCATGAACATGACTACTGCCTCTTTCTGCCTTTGGTCCCAGACCCTCCCATTCATGCTTCTAAAAGCCTCAGTCCTACTCATTCCCCAGTCATGTTTTCTTCATCACTACTAGTACCATAAAAAGAATCATAAGAATAATAGTACTTGCAGGACATTGGAGCAATGCTAGTGAGCCATGCCTCAAAATTGGAACTCTGCATGCATGTGTGGGAAAGAGAGAAATGTAATGTTTCCACAATCTTACTAAAGAAAACATGCTCCTGCTAGCTGCCTGAAGAATTGCAAAACCAACATTGAATCATAAAAGTTTTTTCAAAGTATGCAGTAAAGGAAAAAATTAAAAGTGAAATAAATAAATGGAAATAAAATGGTTAAACCAGATTGCGAGATAAGGATGCTGCCTATAGCATGAAGAGTGGGCCAAAAAAAAACTGGACAGTTTTCAATGATACTCTATACTGCACTCACTGCATATATTTTAATGTGGTTTGCAGCATTTGAAAGAGGAATGACTAAGCTCTAAAGTGGTGTACTTACATTTCAAATATCTTCAACAGTTTCAGAAATTCAGGAGCTCATATGAACAGCAAGCAAAAACGGTGTATTTTTTGTGGCACTGGGGATGCACAGGTGGCAGCTGAAGGTCACATGCTGTCTGCATCTGAGTGTGTGGTGACAGCTTTTGTTCATTGTTTACATGAGCTCCCAAACTTCTAAAACTGTTGAAAATATTTTAAATGTAGGTACACCATTTTTAAGGTTATTCATTCCTTTTCCAAATGCCACAAACCACATTAAAATATATGCAGTAAGAGAAGTGTTATGTATTGTTGAAAACTGTCTGGGTTTTTACTAGCAAAGTATACAATATAAAGCCTGGGTGAGGTCTGGAACACCATTTGACATGATGGGAACTACTGTGTTCTATGAGGGCAAGGTAAATGCATACCACTTGGTAGGAAGGTCCAGCCTATCTAATACAATACCAAGGGACCTGCCCTGGGAATGTGGTGCAAAATGTCAATGTGTGACAAAAGTATTGTGGACATGCAGGTAACCATGCTTGGTCAGGCTGGGCTCAGGCTATCACCAATGCTAAAGTTGACCCACGACCATATGAACAGGGAAGCAATCATCATGTACACAGGTGGATTGATATTTGGCAGGATAGCATAAATGAGGCAAATAAATTTACAAATTGCAAGGTTATCTGAGTTTAAAATATGTATAAATAAGGAATTTGGCAAGCCAACAATATAACATTATTTTTAAAATGGTATTAAGGAACCTACATAAAGCTAAGATGATTTAAATTATGTGTTTTTTTAACACTTACTTTCATCAGGCTATCCTGATGATGGTATAGTCATTTGGATGAATAAAACATGAAGAGGTCACAAACCAACAAAACAAACAGGGTGTAACAAGAATGCAAAAAAAAATTCAGGCTGATAGAATGAGAGACAGTGCCATACCTTGAAGCGGAGTGCATCCCTATCATAGGGATTGGGGGTACAATTGACCAGGGCACGTGCTCTCCCAATAGCATGCACAGGCTGAATTGCTGGAACTTGAGTTTCTGTTCCTATACCTGCCCCCATCCCTGATTCTTCACCTGTCGTCATGGAGAAGGAGCTTCGGTTACTCCCTGGCTGAACCAATGGCTGTGTGCCTACAACGATTCAGAAATCAGATTAAACATTGGAGATGAAATTCCTCAATCTTCCACAGTGTGGACTCTGGAGGGACTCCAGTGCATGCAAAGGTATGAACATGATATTTAGAAATTAAAAAAATATACTCTAATGTGAACAAAAGCAGGTTTCCACAGCAAGAACGGTACTTTCTGTTATTACAGTTTCAAAAAATATACATGTCAATAACAAAGATCAATTGACAAAGGTGAAAGGCAAAATTTTCAATTCCTCTTACACAAAGTTACCAGGAGGTGATTTTGATGTGATTCTGATAAGAAACTCTGCATTAAAAAAAAATGGATCCAAAGAAGCAACTATAGAGAGATCAGAGATACAAATAAGAGAGGAAAAAAAGGGAAGGAAAGAAATGAGCCTACTGGATCCAGATCCAGAGGGGGCACTGTCGACGGAAGACTGGGATCGTCGATCCTGGCCTTGAAACACCAAGAGGCTGGACATCGAAGGTTCTGTCTTCTGGCCCTGTGACATGATGCCAGAGGCTGCCCGATCTGATGACCTCTGACCACCTCGGATCCTCTGGGAGAATCTCTTTAGGTCCTCCCTCAGACTCTTCTTCATCCGGTTCATCATCCTCCCCTCCCCTCCTGCGCCATCTTCACCCTGCAATATTTCAAACATAACCAATACGTAACATTTCCATTATTATCATAGTAGCACGTATCACTTTAAGTTGTTTTGCATTACATGCAGAACACTGCGCTATATCGCATTACATTCCGTCACATTATGTTGCTAATACTTGCCATTATCACATTACATTGTCGTGACATTACAGCAACGTGCAACATGACTTAGCACCACTCATACTATCTGAATATTGGACAGAAGTAAGTCCGAATCAAATTACTGCAGAATAAATACACTAAAATTTAAATAAAATTTGAATTGCATATAAATATATTTTAATAAGGAATACATCTTAACATCGGAAGGCGGATATTTTTGTTGAATTTTCGCCTACCGTAAACTGAGACTATCGTTAGTGATAGCCACATCAACACAAAGAAATTGAAGAACGTTGGATCTCACCCCTTGCCATATTTCGGGCTATCAGAAACGGAAGGCAGAAAAGAAGCAGTTCCATTGCTACAGACCTGAACTTCTCAGTTCTAGAGTATCAATGTAAGCATGGGTGTAGAAGTTTTTTTTATGCGTCCGATCGATGCGATGCAGCATTCTTCAAAGCCGCTCCATGAGGATTCTTACTAGTGGGGTCAATCTCAGTTTACGTTGGAATGATTGATAGCTTTTTAATACTCAAGGCTCCACGAAGTGGTGAATATAGAAACTGCAGATGGCTCAACGACGTCATTCATTTTGGCCTTGAGCTAATGAGTCCAGGGGGGTTTAATAAAAAAAAAAAGCAGAGAAAATTCGTATGGCCTGAATATAGATTTCACGACACTTTGAAACTAAGAGTCTAAGAAATCTTGAGCCGGGACGATCAAGTCGGAATACAGGAAGCATGAAAGTTGGATAAACTTCATTCCATAAACGAATTAGCAAAAAAATTAGCAATGTTGTTTCTGGAGGCACGTACGAGATGGGAGGGTGTGAGGGACCAGATGCGACGACAAGGATGCATCACCTAGTTTTCATTTCACTAAAGGAAAGATTGAGGGCATTTCTAAGTATCGTACCGGTTCTATACGTGAAATCCCAGTCCCATCGTCCATGGGGGATTTCCCCTCACCGACTTTTTTTTTAATCCCCTCACGAGATTCAGGTTTATTTATCGGTGGAAGACAGTCCAAAACTAAGATTTTTTCTCGCATATCAACTTCTTGTCAGAATAAAAATGTATGCATATTCTGAGGTGTCAATCTCTATCATTCGATCTACGTCTCGTTGAAGCTCGAAACCTAGTTTCCAGCAAGAATGGAGATTATGGATTACCATCATGAGAGTTCAAATACTAAATGTTTTTCTCCGTTGAAAGGGGGACAAACGGAAGATGAAGGAAAAGGAGCCTGACTTCAGAACCAGCAGGTATTGGGATTTAGCGGAGTCCCGGGGTACCGAATCGTTTCCAGGACAAAGTCCCAGGAAGCTCCCAGCATTTACCAACATTTGATAAGTAAAAGAAGACCTTTTCCCCTTTCTCCCTATTTATCAAAACGTATTTGCGAAAAGGGGACATGAAATGGTAAAATTTTCATCAGAACTGCCACCCATCTCTTCGATGTGGGCTTAAATGAGAATGTCGATTGCGCATAATACTGTAAAATATAATGAAAAAATAAAAAGTTTGTCGGCAAATGCCCCTATCCTCCCGTCTTCCCTCCAATTGACGCTTACGCTTAGCACAATATTTTTAGTAGCACGAAACCACTTCTCAATGAGATGAGATGAAGCAGTTTGATTCCACACTAATCAAACCGTGTTGCACCCAGACAGAAGAAACCGGAATCGTTTTCAATCTCGCTGACCATGACAACTTTTCTCCGATTTAGTAAAAACAAGGGGGGGAAAAGAAGAAAAAAAAAATATTTCCAAGGATGAGGGAAGCGGATCTCGAAGTGAAGAGAGTGAACTGAAGGAAATAAGGGAATAACAATGGATGCGAAATGCGAGATTACTCTCGTCAGGGATCAGGTCTCTCTCATCGCATTCCATTCTATAATGGAGAAATAAAATCCCATCCCCTGGTTGTTGGTTTTTTTTTTTTGCACGTCCTTCACGGCCACGGGTAGTCAGAATGACATGGAATGTACTCAAATTTTTTTTTTTTACCTTGTCGGAGATTTCTGAGATTCCTTCCAGCTCTCCGCTTTCCATGGCTCCCGTACTCTGAAAAAAAAAAGCAAATTTCAGACTAGTTTCTTCGTAGGGAAAGGGGAACGTCGGGAAGAGAAAAGCAAATGAAGTAAAAAAATAGGCACCAAGCCCAATGACACGAAACAAAAAAATGACAGAATAATTCCAGCAGAAAAAATGAGCACAAATTAGTCATCCCGATGAAAGGAACGGATGTGAGAGAGAGTGCGCATTTGCGGAACTCCTAGGAATTAGCATCCTGAATGACCAATAATTTGGTCACAGTTCAGGAGCGAATTCTGATTAATATTACACAAGTTGAGCTACGGAAGAATTTCAAACCAGATCTTTCAAGCAAGAAAATGAAATAGGATGGGATGTTCAAGATAAATTCACAAAAACAAGAAGTTCACGCAGGCGTATGAAAAGTTCAGCTCTAAATGTGTCAGGGGGAGGTAGTGAGACGTCAATTGAAGTAGTGAACGTCTGTCGTGCATCCTGGCGCTTGTTAACCGCTTCCGTGATTTGCCCGTCTCTGATGCGGGTGACGTTGTCCTCAAAACTGACTTGCCCGCATGAGACTCGTGTTTCGTTATTTCGTTCTTGATTTGCCCGAATAAATTAATGAAATGTTACACATAATATTTTGTTCATTTATATAAGTCTATAGAATCAAAACCTACAATAAAAATAAAACTGTACATTTTTGGGTTAATTCATTGCAAAAAAAGAACTGGTAAGTGGTTAAGACTGCCCTTCAGCTTTCCCATACCAATCCACCAGTTAAAATTCCCCTTTCACTGATACCATTCTCGATCGACGCGACTTTTCCTCCCGTACTCACATTTTCTTATAAGCTGAATAGTTAAGTGAAGTAAGTTTGATGAAAGAGTAATTAGCAATCAAGCTGAATTGCTTTCGATCCGGTTCATTCCCTAGTTGAATGATTTCAGAGTGGCTGTTCAGCGCGCATCTATAAGACTTTAATGATTCTACGAATCTATGGAAATGACTAGAGGGTGAGGAATATCAAGTTTAGTTCTCCTACCCGGGAGCATGCGTTGCACAGGACGCACTTTCGCGGCTGTACCTTGTACCCTTGGACGCGAGTGACCCTTCTATTTCCTCCCAGCTTGCACAAACACAACTAAGACCGATTTGTTTGGCAACTTCTCTGTCTATATTTCCACGAATGTGTGCTTCTCTTCCTGGCGCCAATGGGGCTGGGATTTATTCCTCAGGCACTTATCCCCTTGAGGGATTCCAGGAAGGATATCATTGGGACTTCCCCCCTCCCTCTCTCTTTCTCTCTCTCTCTCTCTCTCTCTCTGACTCATACCCACAGATACTCTGCATACTGTAAATAAGTATTTAGAGAAATTAAAAATGTTCTCTTCTTCCCCGGGCGTCCATCAACGATGATGAGACAGCGGGACTGTCATATAAGACTTTCTTTTAAATCTAGCGTCCACACGAGGGATTAGAGATAGAGAGCTCAGCAGGATTACAGCTTGTGTATACTTCCTTAATCTCAGGCCCATTCACCTTGTCCTTCTGTATTCCTTCTCCCATTGTTATGAATGAATCGTTCCAGGCACGGACTCGATCTCTCTCTCTCTCTCTCTATGAATGCAGGTCAACGGCAGGGTTTTTTTTCCCCGCTTGTCCCGATTATCACTGCTCCATCGTAACAGGCGCGGACCTCCTGCCACTTTCGAATCATCTCTTCCCGGGCGTGAAATCGAATTCCATTTCCTTTTATATTTGAAGGAGAGAGGGGGATGAGAAAGAAGGCAAAAACCTTGCTAAAGAGACCAGGGGCCGTATTCTATTAAAATCTTAAACTTAGCTTAAGCAAATTGCTCAAACTCGGCCATGTATTTGAATGGGGCAAATACCACCTAAGCACTTTGCTAAGAGGAAAATCGCACTTAAGAACCTAATAGAATACGGCCCCAGGATCCTCTTACGTCGTCCTCAACCACGTTTTTGTACCATCGGAAACTTTCAGTATCACTCAACCGTCCTGCATCCATCGTTGGACAATTCTTCACAAAGAAAATTATCTGCCAAATCCAGATAAAAGGGAAACCAGAAGGAGACAGATGAAACACCTCGCTGACCAATATTCTCTTAACGGCGCGAACCTTATCCCTTGATCCCTCCAACTTAGCCTTTCGACTATCGTTACTCTCTCTCCTAAGACTTTCATCAAACCATCTAGAGTCTAGACATTAGTTTCGCTTGTTTGCTCACTGTCGCATTTGACAGAACGATGTGCAGGAAGAGGGGTCGCCTAAACTAAAATAGAGAGAAGTAATGACCCTTTCATGATTACCAAAGAGTTATTGCTTGACTCGTGTTAGACAAAAATAGGTATTGTCAAATGGATCCTTTTATATATATATAATTTGTAGTCGTCCCTTGACTCGTAATGGAGATTCAAGGAATGTGGTCAATTTCAAAATCCTTAAAGTCCTTTTGAAATTGTATAAATATTAAATCCGAAAACAAGAGTAAAGCCTGTGTTAATGAGTGTCGATGAAGAGCCTTCCGGATCCGATTACAGGTCATCGAACGCCTATGCAACTCTCCGTAGAGAAGAAAGAAGAAAAATCCAGCATGAGATATTTGAACTAAGTGGAAAATACGAAAAGGAACGGAACGAAAAAATCAAAACAAGCAAATTAAAAAACATGGGGAAAAAACCCCAGCTGAAGTCGAATAAATAAGAAATTGTATAAGTTGGTTTAAAAGGAAAAAATATGTATATAAATATAAGTATATTACTCATACGAGTGAGGAAAATTATGGCGATCATGTAGTTTTACTAGTTCAGCTTAGCAGATACCAGGGAGAGGGACAAGAAACTAAGATCTCCAGACCTTCCATCGTTTGCGCCCGAGTCTCCGTTCCCGCCACTTCCGGAGTGCAGCAATGTGATAAAGATGACACCGAAGAGGGAAGACGGACATGAAATGGTATGAGTAACGAGTCAGACCCTAGTTTCCAGGAGGATCACGTTTCCCCTCCAGCTCCGCGTCACGCACAGAGTGAAACCACCACCGGCACCGCCGACTATTTATAAAACTCCTTCCCTCCCCAATCCTTCCATCGACTCAGAGATGATGGGGACGTGGGCAGGTCGTGTTGCATGAACCATCAGCCAACACTTCCCGTCCGCGTCCGCGATTCACGGGGAGGCGGAATTTGTGAAAGGGGGCCCCTCATCCCACCAATTAGAGACAGGCATATCCCTAGTCCAATCTCCAATAGCACAACCACATCCCGGACCTGCTTTCTTTTTTTTTTTTTTTTTTTTTTTTTCGGACGTCGTGATTCCCTGTGACCTGACAGGGTCGAGTTGCGAAGAATGCCACGTATCTCACTCAAGCATAGGAAAAGGAAAAGGAAAGCGTTTAGAAAGAGCGTTTTCTTACACAGACGAGTCCTAGGCACAAATGAAGGAACAAGAATGTACTGCACTCTGCAATGTATGCGTGTTTCGGCCTTCTAATCGCTTGCATTTCCTCTCCCGCGATTCCAGTTTAAGTTTACTGAAAGCTTTGCCTCTCGATCCATCGCACTACACATTCTGTCATAAAGAATCCATTCCAGGAAAATACGTCAGCTGGGGAATTCCCCAATGCCAATATTCTCTGGAATGCTAGAAAAAAAATGACCCAAAACTCAGGACAGAGAAAGGAACTGACCTGGGACAAAGAAAGGGAGCGAAAAGCTGTTGCAGTGGGGCGGGACGGTGGAGGGTTCCCGTCTCCTCCCTCCGGATATGTCTCCATGGAAGCGGTTGAGTCTGGATCCGAAGCGGACGCTGCATAGTCGCCACTGCCAGGAGGAAGTTCCAAGGGACCTCCAGACCCACACTTCTTCTTCCCCTTCTTTTTCCTCCCTTTCTCTGTCTTCCTGTCCAAATCCATCCCCACCCCACATCTCCTTTCCACCTGACACGTTTTCCCTGCATCCACCAATCCAAGACTCATGGCAATTGGCAAACCAACAGTCTTTACTTTTGACTCACACACAAACTGTAATTACCATGGTTGAGAAACGCTTTCTCAAGAGTCTATCTTGATCGCAACAGTCTTTAGCATCTCCATATTGTGCAAAGAATTAAACGCATCCCAGGAGCTTTAAGGCCTTGAATTGCGTAATTTTCTTTTAATCAATATAAAGGGTGGTGCAAAAGGAGGTATACAATTCTTCGGTGACATAGATGCATTCAATGAGATTAATGAAAATAAGGAACTGTCAGAAAGTGTGCAGAAGTGTCGAGGATCGTTTCCAGAAATGTGTCAACTGTGACGGCCACCAGTTTGAACATCTCCCAGAATAGCTTATAAATACTTTGTAAGCAAATAAATAAACAGCTAACTGTATACCTGCTTTTGCATCACCCTGTATACCATGAGCTTGTCAGGCATAAAAAGTAAATGCTTATTATTTCCATGAACTGAGTTTTCTCAATTTAGAATTAAAAAATAATTTTCTTGAAAGTGCATCTATCATCTTGAAAAGTTTTACTTTTGCTTGTATTGAGATACAAGCAAAAGTAAAACTTTACGTTAAAAATCTTTGAAAAAAGTCACAATAAAAAAGGAACAGAATGCATGGAGTAAATTCCATGTTTCACACAGATCCATGTGCCAATAAGAATTCATTTAGCATGGCGAAAGCATCACTGGAAACGAAAGAATAGGTTGAACGAGGACGAACCGGAGGGGTGGAAGCAAGGAGTGGCAGAGCAGGAGACGGGACAGAAGAAGTTCTCGTATCCCGGTGGGGAGCAGGGGCAGGGCAAGGCGCAAGGGCAAGAACCAGGACCTGGGCCACTGGGGGCTGGGGGTGGAGGTGGAGAGAAATGACAGGCTTCCAACGGGCTGGTGGTGGTGGTCGTCGTCGTCGTACTCCTTCCACTTCCGCTCGACGGACTTCCCACGTGGAACGCGCGCCGCTGCAACCTGCATCGTCACAGTGGCAACATGAACCTCTCCTGCAGCTGCATACTCAGTCAATTACGTCTCCACGACTCGTTACATTAAACTGTCTGGAAGGTGCAGCGCAGCATAGACTCTGCATTTCAGAGGGGGAGTTCACTCTCAAGAGGGATGATCCTGCAGTACAGTAGAGAGATGTCAAAATAGTCAAAATAGCAGGACCGAGTCCCACTGGTTCTGAATTTTCATCAGTCTCTGTATTCCATCACTCGTACTGTGAAAAGAAATTTGCCTATATTTTACGCTGATGTAAGGAAAGTCACTGTTTGAGATTCTTTGCGTTCAAACAGCGCCAAAACAGCGAAAACTACTGCAATTACCCTGGTGTTTTTCTCTTGCTTTTTACAAGCATGTCGAGTTCTGCATCTCTAAGCTTCATGTGGTTATTCATCAGGAATGGAGACTCAAGATGTCATTGACTATTTTGATGCAGCATTATGACTGGACCTTCCAGCATTATGACTGGAATAGGTCATCAGCTTCACATACCACTGGAATCAATTGAATGACGGATAGTGGATGGGTGGATAATGAAGGAATGCTAGATAATAGCATCTGCCATGACATTCGTTAGCTATAATCACCACTTCATATTGCGAGATTCGAAGCTTTGCAGTTCACTATTCGAGATGTCAGTTGCAGATGATAAGCCAAGTCAGTGGCACTCTGTTTTCAAGTTCATCGTCTGACAAGTCATTCTGATAAGAGATTTTGATTTTTCATGCCTGGACAGAGGGTTTTCAAAGGGATTGGGTTCACGGTTGTTCCCTGTGTAGATACCCCGAATGCATTATCCTGAAACCACCTTTAAAATAAAAGCAGTTCAACATGGTACAATGCTCCAGTAAAAGAGGACTAGTTTGCCATCAAAGTTGGGAACATGTTCTTTGCAGGCACCAGTTGCTGTGTGTTTACTATATAATAAATCAAGAGCCACTCGGTTCAACAATTCGAATATAACCTCCATCTGCAACTGCCATCGTGTCTTCTTGAAGGAGAAGTTTACAGACTCAATGCCACACAATATGAAACAGAAATAATGTCGAAAGACTCTCCCGCTATATACTAATATCAAGATTTTTGCTAAGTGTAGGAAGATATTCTGCATTATTTAACTTTTCTAATCAGACTACAGTGCCAAAATGCATCCAACATTACCATTCAATGAAAAATATGCTTGAAGATTGGATCCCTGCCAGAAAAAAAGAAGGCACCTGCCTTTTTTTTTAACACAAAAGTATCTACAATTTGGTCACTAGTATACATAGTAATTTTTAAAAGGCTCCATCGTTTCTTATGGGAATAAAATAACTTCCTATGTCCTTTCAACAATACGTTAGATAAGCGATAAAATATGAAAGACCATCAGGTGCATGATAGATTTTCTTCAGAGCCCTTGTCCAAACCATGCAGCTGTCCGCCTCACGATTTAACAGAAAATATCGTCACACGGTGGCAAGAAATAAAATGCGGGGAAATGATTCTGAGAATCTCTATAGCTATATATCCTAGTGCTGGTGTCACCGGACCGAAAGGCAGTTAATCGTCTCAAGTTGAAGTCGCAAAATTCACATAATAGTTACCACAGAAGTATAAATTATTAATACTTTTAGCCAATGTTTTCTGAAATCAACTCATTACTTTTTGGAGTCTTCATGAATAGTCTCCACAGACCCTGGTATTTATCGTTTAGACTATTTATAATGGGGATTTTTGAAGGAAAGAGTTTACCAGCCAAAACATTAAAATCCGCAAGTTTTGAAGCAGAACATGGAGAAAGGGATTGTATGTACCAACTACCCCAAGCCTTCTTCAGCTGAGATTTTAGGTGGAAAAAACTTAAGAAGTTGCAGTGATCCAAGAGAATATCCAATCATTTGTCAAGTGTCTTCCTTCAACATCTCCTTTTAGGTTTGTATAGCTACTTCAATATATTTTCCATTTTGATAAATGCTTCTTATTCCGTTATTTGTAATCTTTTCATTGCGAGACTGCTTTGGAATAGGATCACTGCAACTGAAAAATGAAGACTTTAATTAATTGCGACAAATATTTCCCAAAGAAAACAGGGAAGCATCTTCTACAATTATCTAATATTTCCTTATCAATGCAGGTTGTTCATGAAGTAACGCATGTGAATTCTGTTCCTAGGTGTTGCTAGAAATGTTGCCCGGTATGTTCCCATCAATGCACAATCACGCGAAACTGTGCCAACGAATGAAAGGAGTACATTTTCAACATTTCCTTTCAGATGAAGTGAATGATGATCAACAAATAACTTACAAACGTTAAAAAAAAAACTATTCACTTGCGTTTCTTTAAGAACACCACGTGTATGATCAGGTACAACATGAATGTACTAATAAAACTCGGAGGTGTATAGACCCAATAGAGTGGGTGACTCACTGATGAGTGCATGGAAAACGAGGGTGTTCACTGAGAGGTTCGTCTGATGGCGAGGGTATTGAGGGTTCACCAAGCCACCCTCCTCCAGAGGTCCCCATGCTTACCACTCCGCACGTGCAACACCTCTCGTGCTCTGTCGGCCAGAAGCATCAATACAATCTTGAGAGGATGAAGGACATTTTTGGACTAAGTGAATCAAATGACGGAGAACTTTTCCGCCGGAAGACACCGTCGAATGTCAAAAATACACTTGAAAAAAAAAATCCTGCTCAAGTATAAGTTAAGCGAAAGACTCGTACAAGGTATTTAAAAGGAAAGAAACGCTAAGGAAATTGTGACACTCACTAGAAGGATGCTCAGTATAGAAGATAGAGGTAGGTCGAGGTTCCCTTGGCACCTGTCTCCTCTCCCAGATCAGACGCTACCAATGAGAAAAAAAAGGGAAATAGGACTAAGATGAGAAAATAAGAAGACGAGGGGGAGGGGGGAATGAGTGAATCGAAAGCGTCATGGACGAATGAAACACGGGCACATTCCAGGAATAACTTCCAGTGAGGGACCACGCCTATATACCATGCCCATGGTTCATTCCTCCTTTGTTCCAGAATCCCGATCATTGTGCATTCCCTTCATTCAGCTCATGACCTATATCGCACAGTGTATCGCAAAAAAAGATCAACGACTTTTAACCAACATAATTACTCATATTACAGCCTTTTTCGTGAAACGTGAAACATATTTTCCCAAAGACATTTGAGATTTAAAAAAAAATTAGTTGCGCGAAAGCAAAGCTAGAAGGAATTATTCCAAAGAAAACGGAAATTGGACAAGAGACTTCCAGTCCCATCTGAGTGACAAGGCTCTTCCTGTCTCGTTCTCTGGGATAAACCAAGGGTAACTCTATAAAAGTAAAAAAAATTTAAGCAAACCCTCTATATCGATACATATTAATTCATTCGTCATTCACTAGAAAAAAAAAACTTACCAAAATCATATGCATGAAAAGGTCAGCCCAAAGAATGAATTTCAAGAGAAGTTCGATTGGGTCTGGATGACATGCAACCACATCGAGAAGGCATTTCCTCCACTCCACTACCAGCAAGAACTCTAGTCCGTTTTCAATATCAAACTTCTTTTGAACTCATACCCTTGCCTCGGGACATCGAATCAATATGGAATTTTGGAGATATCTATGAAACATCCATCTATGCGCAGTGGAAGTTTCGTGAAAATAACTGCAGTGGGACCAGAAGAAGATAGTTTAAAAGTCGATGGTCATTTATTTGCCATGCCCTGTACTGGAGTGTAAGCTTCAGGCGGGAAGATTGCATCGACGGTGCAAACGGGGTGATCGAGTCCTCACCACATTTTTCGAGATTTCTTCCATCCGTGGTTGAGTCGAACGAGATACACACTTTAAAAGGAAGATGGTAGAAATGAAGGATTGGTCCTTCCGCTAGAGCCCACCTTCATGTTTTCATTACTAAATTTCACAGCCTCACTGCTGAATCTGTTTCAATGTATTTCTTTTATAGACAGGGAGAGAGAGAAACACTGAATAAAATAAAACTTGCGCAAATGATGAGGAAACTCCATGAACTACGCCTGAATATAATTTTAAAAACATAAAAATAAAAGAAGATATCATAGACATAATCAAAATCTTACTGCTAAGTACAAGTGAGCAAAATGAATAAAGATTTCACTTAAAGCTGCTTTAAATGAATAAATCACACTCTGAGATCTGACTTGCATCATGCGCGGGTATATCAAATCAATCCATAATTTGATTTGAAGCAAATAAATTCGCATTGCAACATAATGATAATGATTTTGATCCTAAATGCCATTCTATATATGTTGGAAATTAACCACTCCTACGATGAGAATGTACCCAACCTTGTAAATTGAGCATATCATTTCATTTGCAGAGGCAAGACACTTCTCGCCGAAATTTTCGATTATGATGTTAATTATTTCATAATTCAAATAAGATCCCTGATATGCGATTTTCATAACTCGGGTGCGAATAAAAGAGGATAACACACCTTGACAAAAAATTCAGAATGAAACTTCGGACGGTGGAGAGGAAAAACACGTAATGAACCTTCTCACATTCTGTTCACACAATAAAAGGTATACGGGTCTGTTTTTCAGAATGTCACATTTCGGCGATTTATCAACCAATTTTCAAACCTATCAATGGCTATCATATACCAAGGTAATCGGCGATGGTCAACGGTAGAAAATAAATTTTGAAGTCTCAGTCGAACATTTGATGCTACTGCATGATATGAGCACATGTCCGGAGTGAAGGAATGCACAGCTCATTTAGGAGATAGGACCTGAACGAACAGTGCCACGGCTACATAGATCCTGAACCGCAATACGATATAGAGTCAAATCATCTCTAATGCACATTTCATATGCTCCATGTAATCATATAGATGTTCTCCACAGTCGACACTAATGCTCATATCCTCTTGCCAACCCTTGCGAAACGTCCACTGGCTTCCACTTGGGGTAATGGTAAGGTGAATATGAGGTGGATTTGAAACCAGGTGGAAATCCACCTGGTCATTCGCCTACGTGTACTTCGAACCTGGTGGATATGTCCTCCCGGGTGGATTTTGAAACAGGTGAACATCCCTCCAGCAGGTGGATTTACGCCTAATGGGACATCCACGTGGTTCAAAATTCACCTGGGTGGGAGGGGGGGAGAGGAAGGGTGGACGTTTTGTTGGGGAAATCGAAAATCCTCCCGGTAGAAGTGGTTTTACCTCCAGTTTATAACGAAACGTCGAATGAAAAAATTCCAAAATTGGGATGGTATGAAAGCACAAAAAAAGCAATGGAATAATTTTTAACTGGATAAATATCGCATCTCCCAGTTTACCATAAGTTGGGCAGAATTTTTTGGCGCCATATGCGTGCATAAAAAGAACTTAGTTTCACACTGATATAGCCAACGGAGTTTGTCCTTGCAACACGAAACTTCATGGTCATGTCGATCGGCGTGTCCGCCGACAAGGGATCGCATCGCATTAAATATTGAAAGTGACCACCGTCCACCTCTATGTTGAGTCCCTCGCACTGAACCATGTAAGACACTCAACGCGTAGGATGTATCCTCATACCCAAAACTGACTTTTTATGATTTTGAATTTCACTAAGATTTTTCATTCTGTCGTCTCAACGATACCCAACTGATGTGCCAATAATTTGGCTTAGTGTCTCTTGGCTTCTTCCTCCAGTATTGATCGAAGCGGCCCAATTTTCGACCTTAAAAGCTTGACCGCTTTTCGTTCTCAATCCTTCTCAGGGTGGTAAGTGTTGCAATTTATTCCGCTCAGACTAAAGGAAACTTCACACGAGCAACTTCATCTGCCAACAACATTTCAGCAACTTGCCGTTTGAGCGAAGTTGTTCGAAAGCGTACTTCACAAGAGTCACGTCACACCCACTGACTGACACTGTCTCTTGGAACGCCTGAAGTTGCTGGGCTGCTGCGAGTGCGAAAGAACCGAGGAACAACATTGTAATGTCGCTCGTGTGAAGGTTTCGTACACAAGTTTTCCGAAAACGGTGCTGCAACATTGTTCCGAAAAAGCCGTGAAGCGTAATAAAACTTCAGTTCATCTCAACACACAGTTTTCAACTAGCCTGTTGAGTGGCACAGAAGCGCGTTTATGCGCACTTTCCCTGTTCACGAAAGGAAACAGGTTTCGTAATAGAACTCTGTACAGCACAGCACAAGGGTTCTGGCGCAAAGGTCACCAGCTGCGTATGCGAAGCCACACTCAAGGATTTCCTAACATCTTTCACGTCACTTCCATAGGTGATGCACTCAGGGAGATGGAATACATGGAGATCCCACGTCATTCGAGAAGGGAACGCCCCCTTTACCCTCTCTCGCGAAGAATGAGAAATATTTAAAAAGGGGGGCTTGAGAAGCGTGAACGTGAACATGTGTGGATCTGCAGGTGAAGGCCAGCAACCAAAATGGTTAGAGATGAGGCAGAACGTGGAAAGGAGAGGCAGAAAGCGAAAGAACGCACCCCAAAGACTCGGAAATGAACCAGTTTAGAGCCAACAGAAATGAGTAGCGGAAAGGTAACGTAGTTGGAGAGTGGAAGCAAGTCGTCCACGTGTTCCTGGTCATCATCATTCCTATCATGTCCTCCCCATCCCAGTCATGTGATGATTGCCTTCATTCGCCTGGAAGGCACGAAAGAAAACCCCTTAAGGGTTCACTCGACTCTAGACAAGTGATTCTCGTTTCACGACAGATTTAAGAGGAAATATATACATACTACATCTAAATTAAGCAATTTTCATAGAGTGATTGAATTTGGAGACGGAAGTAATCAGCAATCAGTTATATACTATATAACTATAACCAAATATCTGTTTAATTATTGATAAATCCTTCTTTAAAACTTTCATTAGATAAGAAACGCCGCTCTTAGCAGCTGCTTTTTTTATTATAACCTTTTCATTAGATACACATGATCCACCCACTTTGCATAAGCTAAAAAAAAATGAAATACGATATAGCATAAATCATAACAGAAAAAAAAACAAAGACAGGGTGAACTGGTTGGAAATCTTGCAATTCCAGAAAGGAAGAATGTAGGAACGTAGAACGGAGAAAAACCTCTCTCCCGAACCAAACCTGACAGATTGAATAACCAGACAATGGGAAGTAAGCCTGCAGAAAAGGGCAAGGCTGAAGAAAGTTAAAAGAGGAAGGACAGTGAAGAAAAATCCCGGAAATTGTCGTGCAGCCTGCGTCTAGGGTGTCATGTTAAGCTTGCAACCTCAACCCTGAAGACGCAGGCTGCATGACAATTTCCGGGATTTTTCTTCACTGTCCTTCCACTGTCCTTCCAAAGGAAGCTCAAGATAGAGCTTCCTTTAACTTTCTTCAGAGAGATATATTAATCAGATACGTCGTCGTTCCATCCTTGTCAATACCATGGAGGGTTATAGCAATAAAATGTGTGGAGCTATCCATGCACTTCTTTTTTTTTTCCCCCCTTGTACTTAGTTCGGAATTCCTGTTTTTCCTTCTGCTGCTCCCCCTTCATAATTACGTCAGTGATACTTGTATCATTAGGCAAGCTCTCATCTGCTTTTTCTGTTGAACGAACGCTTTTTCCGAAAACTTCAAAAAGGCACGAAAGTTCTGGTCAAGGTCGCCTTCTTTTAGGAAAAAATAACAAAATACTGAAAAGGGGAATCCCTCGTCATTTTCCAATAAAATCCAAAAACTTCCAAATATTGCAGTACGAATTGTCATGTTTTCTCAACTTTTACCACTTTTCTTGAAAATATCTCAAAATGCGAGACATTTGTGACTAATGTTTTACTTTTTATTCGGCGTAATGAAGGAAAGGGTTTATGCTCAGATACCGGCAACCATTCATGAACCCAAAGGAGAAATCACTGAGGTTTTGCAAGGGATCAGTCAAATCCTGTGCCAAAAAGTGTAATTTCGTATAGGGACGCTTGCAGGGGTGCCTAGACGATTGGAGGACAAATTTTTTTAATTTTTGAGTTAATATTGGATTACTTGTACAATTGTGCATTAAAATGAGGAATGTAACAAGTTCCTGTGTTTCTCAGTTACCAAGATATGAGTACGTTCGGTTATTTATGAAACAACCTGTACAGATGGAAGTCATCAAACAGAAAATGACCATTGTGTACTGTATACATATTGAATATTAACATGGGATACCCATAACTATACCAAGTCAACTGTTTGGAATGCTGACTCTCCATTGCACTGCAGATTCTCATAATACGACTCTCGGAGGACAGTGTTGGCAACCATGTCACTGGTGATATTTGCCCGATCTTCATGAATGGGAGGGATTGAGGATCGTTTGAGGTCCTGCACTGCAGCGGAGGATGCACATTTAAACATCTAATGTAGTGCAGGTGATTAAACTACATTACCGTGAAGAAATCATGCTCGTTCAATGTTTTAAGGCTTCTGTTCAGCTCTATCAAACTCGTGCCAAAAAAAGTTATACATTATGACAGCTTACAGATTTCTACAAGGAATTTCTACAAGGAATGAAGGAGACTTCTGCAAGGGATTGTTGGCAGCAGCCAGTGGTTAACCTCATTCTCAATTGATACCTTTTGGAGATGGACTCTTCCATGGACTTTCATGATCTACAGGTACAGGTAATCACTATTTACTATAAGCATTTACAGTAGTACCTGAATAAACATGACTATAATTTAAACGAGCTTTCAACGGTTTCTTCTCTGTCCTTTTCATCATATGCATACTTTTACTAAAATATAAAATCCATTAATCTCAGTATGCCTAGCCTTACTGACTTCGGAAATGAAAATACGCTGGAAATGGGAAAAAAAGAGAACTACGCATTAAAAAATTCCGAGGATGGAATGTTATGGAGATAAACAGCATAATGGAAGTGCACAAAGGCCCAGTGAGTTCCTGGAATCTGATTGAGGGCATTTCTTCCCTCCCCCTACCATATGTGTGCACGCATGTACCAGTATGTCTGTATGAATACATGAACAGACATACATGCAAATAGATTCCTATTGCTCCCTTTCAAGATATTGCGAATAAAATAAATTATATAAATTCAGGGACAGAGAAACAGGTAATTAATCAGCTACTACCCAGCAACCCCAGGAGTCCTCAGACAAGCATAATCAAAACTATTGTAAAATGCCGGGCAGACAAGAGGCTCCGGGCAGTAGGCTACCAAGGAAAAGATACCGAAGCCCTTGGCTAGATTATTGACGCTGTTCGACCAGCTTCGTCAGGGGGTGCCCAGCCCCCCTGAGCCAAAGTATAAAAAAATTCAACCTGTTTTTTCGGTCAGGCAAATAATGTCAGGAATATTAGATAGTTTTGTTGGATGTATTCCCCATTCTTAAGCCAATCCCGGGTCATAGCTGTTTAATGGCCTGACTCTCTGTCCCTGAATTGATATATATGTACCCTGTATAGTCGAGGACGAGAGAGACTCCTGCACAACTTTTCGGCCCATTAAAGCCATTTTAGCTCTCACTCTCCTCGCTTCGTGGACTTAATTTCAATAGACTGGATCCACTCTGATGGGAATACTACTAGTGCTAAGTAATAATCTTTTGCGCACGCGCACGCACGCACGCACGCACACACACACACACATATACTATATAGTAGTGATATCTGTACATTAACAGGATAAGGGTCCCAGTCACGACGAGATGTAGAGCACGTGAATCAGTCACATGAAAAAGGGGATTGAAATGGTGGAAAGGGAAAGGTCATCGCTGCTTATCCAACAGGATACAGCGATTACTGCCGGGACTGGCGGTAGTGATGAAAAAAATTGTAGTCAAGTCATGCTTCGTCGAACCTTGCATTCCTATTCTATCGTTGGGATTCGGAATAAAATAGAAAAAAAATGATATCATGCCACCTGTGCTTGAATACCGGAACTACTTGTTACCTCATCTCACCCCAGATGTCAGAGCCGATCGACTCCGTTCAGGCGCACGAAAAACCCAGCCTGCCTAGCATGCCGAGAAACGTCCTCAGGCACAAAATATAAATAAATCTTTATTTATTTATTTGAAATTTATACCAGAGGGTGACAAGGGCTTAATATTAGACACGGGGTGCAAATTCCTAGGTAAGGGGAGAATTGTTCAGTCATTCTCATCCTGCTCGGCTTTCTTGTGTTCTGCCTGCTATGCGTCATAACGCTCTTCTCGCTCTGTACTTTCTTCATTACTCAAGACATCGAAATCAGAAGAAAGCCTTGCATGACATAAGGTGTTGAAGGAGAACAGAAAGAAGAGGAATTGCTTGTCGAGAATTTGTTGACTTGGCAGATCACGAGAAAAGATGCATAAGAGCACGCTGAAAGTATGAGAAACCTCAGGAATACAGAGGTGTTTAGGCAAAACTCCAGTTTTCCAGCGTGGTGGGGACCCACCAATTTTTTAGTCCGGTATTTGCCGGCTCCCTGGATCACGGGGGTGGTTCTGTTCAGGTACCACTAATTCCCGGAAATTTCCTGGCTTGCCAAGAAAGATGGATCGAGCCTGAGTGAGGCTTATAAGTATTTTGCAAATAGAAAAATTATATTTACTTTTGTCAGTCTTTCATTGTAGTCCCATTGTAGTTAAAATGAAATATTAAAAAAATTCATAGCATTCTGCGACATTCCATCCAGTAAATGAGACAAGCGTGAAAAAGGTAAGCCGTGAATCAATCACCCTTCCCAAAACATTGTGAACTTAGCACATGACAGGTCACGAGAGCTCAAAGAAAGCGGAAGTGTGACGATGAGAAATCAGGTCACGAATGGATAAACAAGAACATGGTCAGGTAAAGTCAGGTAAATACATACTCTCCTTGCATTTTAGCGCAACGTGCACCAGAAAAGTCCCCTATTGCTAATTTCTGTTTATATTTTTCAAGTTTGCACAGATCACGCGATCAAACCCCCCACGGTAAAATAATGTCCCTTGTGTATTTTCACACGCCAAAAGTTACAGCTTATCATAGCATTTATACTACAAGTTCTGTCGGAATTAGGACATGGCATATCAATTCGTTTGATAATTACAACTAATATTGACGTGGGAAAAGAAATTTGAAAATATACGTTGAATTGCATGTTGGGTGATTTCATGAATGTTATTAAGCAAAAAGAACCCAGAAAATGAAGAGAAAGTAATTATATGCATAGAGGGTTGACCGAGAATCAATGCCAAAGTGAAAAAGGTCTTTAAACCTGAACTGGGGTGGAATCAAGAGCATGGTTTTTGTACATGCGTTCAGGCTTACCAGTAGACCAACAACCTAGCGTAATCCCAAGCGTCACCTCATATTCTCTAAAAATTTGAAGCCTGGTATGTGGGTCGACGATAAAGGATGACTTTCAAAGAGGCGGGGCGAGGGAATGGGGGGGGGGGATGAAGCCGCGGAAAGGGAATGGATGGTACACGGACCTCCCCGGACGAGTCGACTCGACTGGCCTTCCCCAGATTGACTCATCGATAAAAGCGGCAGAAGAGAACGGACGAGTCCATGTCATCATGAGGGGAGGACGGGTAGATGGGTGGCCCCGGTCTGGGTGATCGACCCGAGCCGGGCCAGGAGACCTTGGAACAAGGTCGACTCAGTCCTTCGCACTCAAACCATCGGGGTACGTACGTACATACATTCCACTCCATCCTCCCCTCAACCTGGGCGAGGCCAATCAACCCAAGGCCAGACCCCGACAAATATATGGACGCGTCGGTCTCACCAACGCACACTTCGCTTTCCTTCTCAGAATTCTTAATCTGTGAAGTAATTTGTACAACAAAAAAAACTAAAAATACCTGCCATTTACTGGGTGGAGAAGTGGTTTCTGGAAAATTAACTGGTAAATATAGAATCTCATATCTAATGCACCAATCACCATAGCTCAATGTCAAATAATAGCCACATATGGGGATATGAAATGTATTTTTTTCAATCCAATAGATTGCCCAAGGAATTGCAACGTAAATGAATATCGTCCTTCCGATCTGTAGGGAATCAGAGGCGAAGGTCGACAAAAGAGAGGGCATCGATCGGGTTCAACGTCCCCTGCCACCAAAACGCATGCGCGGGAGGTGGGGAGGAAAGGGGGGAAGGGGGGGAAAGAGGGGACGACCGTGAAACTATGTCAGGGAGGCCGGGAAGTAGGCCAAATCGGGCTCCCAAGGTCAACTTCCCTCCGTCCAAGGGCATCGTCCTCACATTCAAGGTCTCTTTTTCCCTCTCTTCCCCCCTCCTGATACCGTACCGTATGCTTCTGCGCCCCCCCCTCGTTCTCTCCCTCTCACTCTCTCTCTCTCTTTGTATGTCTCGCTTCCCACCTGAACTTGAATGCGGTGTCACATCTTTCTCTCTCTCTCTCTCTCCCTACTCCTACCTCTCCCTATCCCCTTCTCTCTCTCTCTCTCTCTCTCTCTCTCTCCCTATCCCTATCCCTATCCCTATCCCTACCCCTACCTCTCCTTCTCCCTCCGATATAAAGATGAAAAGGCCTAGTGAGTTTCTCAACTCCAATCCCCGGCACTTCCGGGGTTCGGAAAAAAGCCACCTGGAAAAAAGACCCCCAGAATTGACAAAAGCGGAAAAAAGCCACCCGAGATGAAAATGCGAAAAAGCCACCCAGGTCATTGCTTAATAATTTCTCATTTATATATACAAAACTCATTTGACGGACATAATATCGGTATTGGTTTATTGATATCAGTCATTTCCGGGTGGCTTTTTTCCGCCTTTGCCAATTCTGGGGGTCTTATTTCCGGGTGGCTTTTTTCCTAAAACCGGCACTTCCTCAATAGCTATGTTTCGACGAAAATAAGATCTGCTATAATGTCACAGCTAGAAATTTATCAGAGTGCTCAATTCTGTGAAATTGGGATCACTGGCCGAACACGGGGATCGTCGAGCCTCCACCATTTAAAATAAATTGCAAAAAGTATATATTTTGGAGGAAGTGAAATTGAAGAAAAAAATTTTCTCTCAAGGAGCGTTTTCGGCACAAAAACTACGTAATTTCCTGAAGGATGACGCTAGGTATAACGATATGAAAAATAAAAACAATCACGATGGACATGAGTTTTTGTTATCTGTTTGCCGCTGAAATTTTTTGGGCTTAAACATGCTACAGAATAATTCTCGTTGGTCAAAACGGACCCACATACCCAGTCCTCATTGTGAAGTAAACGGAAAGGGCAGTCTCACTTTCTTCTATACATCAGAGGTGCAAAATATTACCAGGTGATATTCTCCACATCACTGGTTATCAAACTCCGATATTGCTCCGATATTTCAACGCTTGCAGATATGAAGGTGTTGAAATTGAAAATTTGATGCAATAATAGCCGTGTCTTGCGTGACTTACGACCCCCCAAGACGTCTCAGAGGAAATAAGAATTTTCAGTTGACATTGTTATTATTATGCACTTTTGAAGCATCTGCTATAAACTTTATACTCAAAACTCATTTGACGGACATAATATCGGTATTGGTTTATTGATATCAGTCATTACGGGTGCCTGTTATCGTTATTTTTGAATCGGCCAAATTTACCCATCATTAACCTTCAACAAAATGTATCTGGAAACAGTCCAGAATTCAAGTTAAGGAAGAAAAGAAGAGACTGACCTCATCTGAACGGGCTTCCCGGTCCAGCCTCTTCTGACGCTCAATCTGCTTGTACTGCAATAGCCCAGACAATAAAATGTTTGGTGGTGAGAGGACTCTGGAAAAAAATGTACCAAAGGAAGAGTTGCTTTCTCTTCTCACCCTTTGAATGGCTTCAGTGATGGGGATTCGATTTTCGGATTCCATGTACCATCTCCGCTCTGGGACGGGTGGAAGAACCAGGCTTGGGGGCGCCGGAGTGATTAATGGATCTGCCGCTACGCTCTTTAAAAATGAATTACTTGAATGAATCAATAATGAAATATATTACATGTATACAACTGATACAGTAAACTAAATTTAAAAATTATTTCATGGAGAAATGTGAAAACAAGACTTGGTTTGAAATAGGAGGAATAAGAAATTGCGTACAGAATCCAAGATATCATCAGTGGGTTGAGAATGAGATGAGTGATTGTACTCGTAAGGAAGGGAAAGAGGATGGGGATCTTCTCCATCTCGATCTCGTCGGTCCCTGTCACGATCCCTTCGACCCCTATCTCGATCCCGTCGACCTAGGGTCCGGAAGATCTTCCTCAACGTCCCTCGCTTCTTCCCTCGCTTCTCTGTTCAATATACAATACAGGTTGACGGAAATAACGGCCTGTCATGGATTTCAGCGATTCATTTCTAAGTAAAGCAAAGCTCTGTCACTCACCGTCCTCGTTGGACGACGGAGGAGGTTGATACGGCGCCCGTGAGAAGTTCCCCGGAGACAAGGACCTGCAAAAGAAGCAGGTAGGGATTTTATTCCATCACACAGTTCTAATTTCACTCTTAACACTGATTTTCTGGAGTGCGAATTTGAAAGGGGAGAGGTGACGCCTCCATCATAAAGATAAAAAAAAGCAAAAATTGTGGTTAATCGTCGGTTCCAGACACCCTTCAAATACAGGGTGACCATAAAGTGACTATCTAAGGGCAACATTATCATGATTGAATCGAAAGTGACCCTTTAATTTTTATGCAGACTGACGATCAGCAAACCTCAGAATGGAAGTTTCTTTCTTCCACTTTGGTGCGACAATAATTTTCTCTGACCCTTGTGAGGGCATAAACAAACTGACAAAGTGTTTCGGTTTCAGCACGTTGATTTCAGTTAGCAACCAGAAAATTTCCAGAAGAGAAAAGATTGTCGCAGATGGTTTTCGCAGCAAATTGGCAAGGATGACGATTTAAACAATAAACTTCGTTTGTGACGAATCTCATTACCATTTGCATGGACAAGAAAGCCGTCAAAATGCGTGATTCTGGTGAGAAGAAAATACTAAGTACTGAAGAGCCTCTGCACGCCTCAAGAATCAGAAATGGCGCGCGATTTCTCGGAGACGCATTCTTTGGCTTTTTTCTTCCTGAGGAAAATACAAATTTAGATAATTAGGCAGCTTGTTGTGAAATTTACATGAGTACCTATGGAGAATGTGCTGGAGCACCTTGGCAGTTTCATGAAGCTCGAACATGGTTCATAGAAATGAATTCTGTCCTAACTGGAGATGGCCTAGGCATAGGAGCAGGATAGGTATGGCATGCATGTTGCAAATTAGAAGTCATAATGGTTGGTATCATGGCGGTTCTTCACCATTGACTCCCATGGGATTTTTCAGATTTTTTTTTAAAAGGAAAATGGAAAGCAACCATTGTAAAGCAAGAGTAATCAATCCTCATAGAATCCCATAGGTCCAATTAAGTAATCGTTCTACGACTTCCTGTGTGAGGGCCAAACTTCAGAATAAGCTAATGGCAATGAATGGCGATTGGGAATAGACCATATCAGACAGCTGAAGATTCAGTAGCAAAGCGACCCATGGACTTCTGCTGCCATCTACAGGCTATGGCGGGATCATGAAGTTAGCATGACATAACCTAGGGTACGTTAATGCCCACGCGGTCTGTCAATAAAAGAAAACGAGCCCTGCTACACCATAAAACATTAAATAAATGAATTATTTTTCAATCGTTTTCTTATCGGGAACGGATGAGATCACTGATGAGAGTTTTGCATCAGGATCATCAGACAAGCCAAAGTCAATGAAACCCAAGTTAATGAAACCCAAAATACACGAGACAGGATGCGTAAGGGGTAGAATCCGTAGAAGTTTGCATCTTCATCTTTTGAGATATCCAGCGATGCTCGAGTGCAAAATTCTTTCCTCATTGCTTATACTTTCACCCCCTCCTCCACTGCAGTACTCGCCAAAGGAAGCAGGGAAGTCAGTCATAGGATCATTTCAAGATACTCACACATCCTTGCAGATAGGTTTCAAGATACAGAATAGCGAAATTCTGGTATTTTCATTCGCATTTTTTTTTACAGCTTTTCGCTCTAAGTCAATAGCATACAGGAGGAATGGGGGGAATCCTACCACGATGGCATTCCGTGCAATACAGGAAACTTGTATCGTTGACAATAAATGTGGAGCAGAGGGACCCCCGTGACCAGGATTCATTAATTCCCAGAGATGTCTCTAGTCAGGGAATCCCTGCGAAAGTCACGAAAACGCCCTCCCTCTTTTCCCTTTTCCCATGTGATCAGATGCATGCAGGAGTGAGGAGAGTGGAAGACACGAGGAAAGCAGACGAGACTGTAGGTTCCACTGATATTCATCTGGCGCCGACGGGGGGCAACGTACAGTAAAAAAAAAAAAAAAAAATCCTGGCTCCTCAATAAAAACTGGGCCACCTCGCGAAAAACAAAGGGGGGAATGGAAATGAAATGGAATATCTCCGTCCCCCGGAGAATCGAAGAACGACGATGACGGGGGGGCCAGTAAACACGACCGACGGATCTTTCTGTCCTGAACTTGCAGACGGGACCGGGAAATGAAACTAGCGGAGGGAGCCAATGTAACAAACGGTTTTTCCTCTCGTCCCAAACAGAAGTTCATAAATTTCACGAGGAGGTAATACTGGAGTGGCCGTGAGGCGTGAAGGAGAAACGAAGAAATTGGCTTGCACAACACACAAGACAGAATGGGATTCAAAGAGGAATGGAATTCTATCCCTTCTCACGGCACCGGAGCAACTGATCAATTGTTAAGCTCCTCTCCTATAATGATAAAAAAAAAAATCCTGGGATTGTCATGTTACGATAACTCGTCTGAAACGCAAAACTGGAGCTAATTTCGGCGCTAAAATAAAAGGCATGCACTGGGAAGTAACGTACGATCAGAAGTAAAGCAAAAACTACTGACCAATTTCGATAAATGAGGTATCGTTCGACGTATCTCGTTCTCGAGGAGTACCCTTTGGGAGTCTCGAGTACTATACCTTTTGCAACTTGCTTTTAGATGGTTTTTAATTCATTTTCGGCACATTTCCCCTTGTTATTCAGAATGGAAAGTGAATATAAGCGCAAAGCATTGAAAAATTCGCAATTTAGATGAATTTTCGGTACGCAGATGATCGGCCGACTTTCCGAAAGGAATCATCATTTTTGGCATCCTGTATCTGCATTTTGGTATTCCTCCTCGTATTTCGTTTGCGGAAGACAGAAAATTAAAGAGCGACGGCAAAACAATTCGAGCTGGAAATTGAGTTTACCAACATTCGATGGGAAAAGCCACTGAGGCCAGCTTCTCAGTCGGATCACAACAATAATGAATGACCAGGAAAATGACAGGAACTTCTTGCACATCTTCAGAAATCTTACATTCGGCATGATTGATAAGCCAATCGTTGTCAGCGATGCATTTCGATATCAATCAATCAAGGTTTTAGACCTTAGTAATCCCCCTTCATAAGGATTGTAATTCATTTTTGGTACATTTTCCCCTTTTCTTCTCAGTGGAAGGGGAATAACGCCGCGAATTTGCACATCGGCGTTCAGGAAGAATTTTCGGGACGCAGAGAATGATGTTCGGCAGGCTTTGCCCATCTAAGGATATTCTCGTCACCTTATATCCGAATTTCAGCATTCCTCCTTATATTTCGTCATTTGGAAGACAAAACGGAAAATAGGCTATTGAAATTCATAGAGGAAATTGGGTTTCGGCACAAATGACGATATTCGGCACTCGGGTGCACTTTTCAGCCGGATCGAGCAACAAAATTGAAGCACATGTGAAATCACTAGCATATTTCGACTTGCCAACACGTGTTAAGAGTTGCTCCGACATTCACTCGCGATTGCTTCGACTTCGTTTCTGCTCGCCGATAGCGAATTTTAGCCGGAAACGCGTCCGACGATGTATTCCAGATTCCGCTTTGGATCTTGAGATTCCAGTCGCCGTATTCCACATTCAGTTTCAGTAATGGAGGATGTTTCCTTCGGAACGCCGAAAATGACATTTCATTGCCGAAACCGCGTGCCTCCTGATACAACCCATCCCTCATGGACGATAACAGATATCCTTTTGCCGGAAATGCGGTCACTTTTCACCGATACTTCTGCAGACATTCTTCAACTACGGAATACCGAAAACGAATTACGAGTTTCTTGCTAGCGGATCCCAGTTGACACACAGCATTTTTTCACCGTAAACTCGATTGTAGGCTGAATTTATGGCGTTTCTTGCAGTCCTATTGCTTTCCCTTGCTTGAATAATCAAATAACCCTTCCCATTCCCCTCGAATAAATACCAATGATTATCCACGGGAGAAGTCTCAAACCTGCACCTACGATCCACTCTAGAGCAGATAATGCTCTTTATAATGATTGCTACTTTCATTCCCAATTGCTTCAACTTCATTCTTGACTTCCATTATAGGGATTTTGAAGGAAATTTGCTCGTCGACGGACTCGAAACACCGCGGACGATCTCGAATTCTAGTCGTCGTATTTCATTTACAGTTTTACTTGCATGGGAAACGCTGAAAATGACATTTTGTTGCCGAAACCATATGTCTCCGAATGCGATCCAGTTCTCATGGATGAAAGGCGATTCTGATTTGCCGAAACTGCTACCACTTTTCGCACATATTTCCGACGACATTCTTCACTCACCGAATGCCGAAAATGAATAGCAAACCATCTAAAAGCAAGTTGCGAAAGGTATAATATAATCCTGCACTTACTAAAAAAAAAATAGCCTAATAACCAAAACAGATCGAAGTGATGCAAATATAGCCTGAACAATTTTACTCAATTTTATGCTTGGACTAGTCTCGCTTTGCGAGTGCGCATTTTTGCGGTCTCAAGTACTAATCAACTACCAAAAATAATAGTAATAAAAAGTGCATGACAAAATGCACTTCAAGCACAGAAAGACATGAAGCAAAACCTACATGACCAATGAATGAGGCATCCTCATTCGTTGAACTCCACTTGCTCAGGCTGTACGCGTTTTGGGACACGCCTTTAGTCTGACAAATGAGGTATCCATGGATTCGCTTTGGTGACTAATGGATTCTTTCTTGGAGGTCTCAAGTCCTGCGCTAATATAGGAAGTACTACTAAGCACTTAATATTAAAATTCCTGAGTTATTATCTTGATAAGCCTGGTTCCAATGTCTCTTGCCAAGGCAAGAGATATGATCTAACGAGATCTACCACTTTGAGCATGGAGGGGTCTCACGTGCTACCGTAAAGGTATCTCCGAAGTACCTCCTAAGGAGCAAGGAGTACTGAATTAAGCAAGAGAAGTAAGCGCGGACTTGTCCGCAGATCGCAAGCACACTGAAGCAATTCAATTTACCGTATGGCAGGCTGGTGCAATATGCAAAAAAGAAACTAAAAAGTTGAAAACCTGAGCTGAAAAAAAATTAAGAATCGTTGCGGGTCACGCCCTTAAAAAGTTATGACCCATTTGTTTTGCTGAATAATCACGTTCTGTGAACAGTTATCAGGTTGTTTTTTTTAAATACAAATTTGACATTTTTGCAGTTGTTCTTGGAAGGTGGGAAGATTAATTTGAACCATGGATAAGTGGACGACAGAACATCGTGCAGCAATAGTAGAACTGTATTTCTGTAATGGGAAATCATTGGTTGTCGTGCTGCCGCTCGACGCGCCTTCAAAAAGCGGTTTGGTGTGCATAAGTGTCCTTCACGAAGTTTTTGTTACGCGACCACTGATTTCCTGTTACAGCAATACAGCTCTACTATTGCTGCACAATGTTCTGTCGCCCACTTATGCATGCTTCAAACCGATCTCCCAACCTTCCAGGAACAATTGCAAAAATGTCAAACTTGTAACTTTTCACAAAATGTGATTACTCAGCAAAACAAATGGGTCATGACTTTTTGGTCACCCTATAGAATGCATGTCTTGCTGAGCCTGGATTCGGATTGATGCATGTTCATCCGAGAGTCCTGTGATGCCCGAAAACTTTCAGGCAATCAAAACTGCTCGTCTAGATGGGTGTCGACTGTTAATTCTCTTCCCCTAAGGGCTTACAGGAGTGACGGACAGACGTCACAACACAATTCTAAAAAGGCATGACATATTGTATCCTTGAACTCGCTTCCTGTAATATATGTTCAACATCTTAAGGGCGATATCCTGCTTTGACAGCTTCAAGCCTATCCTGATTAATCGCCGATAGGTTGCCTGCAGCTGCATGCATCAAAATATTCATTCTCTGCTTCGATAAAATCAGCAAGTGCGTCGGGTTAAAGAAGATAATGCCTTTGACTTTCTGCGACTGTACGTGGCATGAGGTGACATGCAGGTCCAATGGTGGATATATAAAACATGATGCGCCTGATTTATGAGTCGAATCAAGAAAAGTTGAAGGTGGCATGCACCTTAAACTAAAATGGCGTAGAACTCAAAGATGGGATTCGGAAAGTATGCAAGTAAGGTGACGGAAGGCAGTCGCAAGCGAAACGCACTCTCCTTAGTAGTAAGGTTCGAATGCCAGGAGTGAGGAAACAAGACTGCTGTGTGATCACGCCACGAGTTCAAGATAATTTTTTTTCTTCTTCAAGAACGGAGCAATAGGAGCGAGAAGGATGTCCTTGTCCCCCACGATCGAAGAGTCCGCAACTACTCCTCCCCTCCTAAGCCCTAATGATGGAAACTCTCATTGTCTTTGGTCTTCACTAATTGCATCAATTGATCCTCCTGCCTCTCTCATCAGGCGATGAGATCATCTCGGAGCTTCGTCTTCATCCCAAGAATCCCTGATGAAGGGGAAGGAAGAGCGATGTGACAACCCACACTGGATTAAGTGCGGATTCAGCCCCCCACGAGGTCGAGAGGTTTCTCCCAATGAATATAGGGTGATTTCGTCGTTTCAAAGCAAAGGTGATTTGAATGATTGGATTCTCATAAAAGTCTGGTTTGGGTGACTTTTGGGAGGAAAAAGGACAAGAGAGATTATGGGGATTTCAACATAAAGCCAAGATGATTCCCCCATTTTTGCTGGACTTACTCCAGTCCCCTTTGAAAAAAAATTGGGTGCCATGCAAAGTAGCTGGGATGTCTGGTCAACAATAATCACACAACAAATCTCCCCTACAGGGAGACATGTCAAGAATTAAAGCAAGTAATATTTAAAGGCTTAAGTCACTTAAAATATGGGTTGCGGGCAGGTGAGGGAGGGGGGGAGGGGGGAGGTCATTAGATGGAATAAAGGGAAGGGATAAACGATTTTATATTGAGCTCCTTTCTAAAATTATAAAGTCGCATCTCGCAGAGCGAACACGAGATGGAATACTCCATAGAAAAAGGATGAAGCTTTTTCTTTAAACACTCTATATGCTATTGAGAAGCGATCTGACCTCAACAGTGGGAATGGTTCCCTCAGCCCCTTTTCCCAACTCCTGCCGAGGTTTTATCAACGAATTGGGAAAGTGCAATAGATGGAGGCGGCAAACTCCTTATGGATGATATATTAGTCTATTATCCTAGAATGTCGATTGTCCCCTCTCACTATGAAGAGAAAATAAAGAACTGAGTTAAGGAGAAAACAAGAGACCGAAAAAAAAGAGAGACACGATCGATGGGCAGAATAAGAAGAAAATGGAAAAAGGAATATACGAACGAATCCATCCATTCAATCACACATACATGGGCTGGAAATGGACTCTCCTTGTCTTTCTTTCCCTCTCCCCCTGGCTCTGGCAATCCAAGACGCCAGCTAGCCTTTTTATTCGGTCTCTTTGAATGGCCAACTCTTCTGACAAGGCTACCCAACATAACATGGATCGATCAATTCCGAATCTCCCATTCCTTTCTTGAAGATCCAGACCATGTCTCAGAGGAAGTGTGAGGATTAATTGTTGCACAATTTTAAAATTAAATATCGTCATTGCTTTTTAACTTGACTAAGATGCTGTATTTCTAGTTTTAATTCCCAGTGTTCCTAATCCCCCCCCCCCCCCCTCCCGCCGATCGGATTGCGTTGACATATTTCACGGATAAGTGATCTGGAATAGGATGTGCAACGGAACCGTGACGTGGAGGAAATACGACAAAAAAGTGCTTCCAGATGACCCTTACCACGAATGGGAGAGAAATACAGGATGCCCTATATAAAACGCAACCCGAACTGATTAAATTCATATTATAAGTGATAGAATCATGCCCATTGTGTGCTATTGCGCGGAGGGGACAATATGGCAATCAGGCAACGCCGCCGCAGCAGTTTTCCCTCATTCGCCGCAAGGAGGTAGCACTGTACACACGTTAGTCTGAGTTACTCAATTCAGTCGCTCAGTTTAGTTTTACAGCTGACGTGTGACATGGTGCTTACTACGCAGCAGCGAATCTTCATTTTAAAGACATATTTTGCCTCAAAATCTTATCTACAAACTGACTTTCAAACGAGATTCCCTGATGATTTGGTTCCCCAGACCTAAGTCCTCCAGATTAACCCTTCAAGCGCTGAGTTTTGACTCGACCTCCTAAGTGATGAACGTACGGTGTAGGTGAAAATGGCTTGAAGGGTTAATATATATTTTTTTTTATTAAAACACAGGGGGTGACATGCACCAGATTTGTTTACCATAAACTAATTTGATCTCCTTTATGCTCCTTTATGAGAATCCGTTTGACGGTGATAATCTTATTCCCTTACGCTCATTATGAAACCAAATCAGTTTAAAGTGCAACGGATCTGGTGCATGTCACCCAGTGTGTATGTAAATAGTCCTCCAGGTTTAGAATCATTGGAGAGGAACATTTCAGACTGTTTCGCGAATATGGCAGTGCATACCTTACATCAGATGTTTCACAACAAGCAAAAAGTCTTGGTTTGTGCGTACAGGAAAATAGTGGACAAAACCAGCATTTACTTTGATACCATATTAGTTTTAATCGTATGCTATATTAACATTTGTTCATTATTATTGTAGTTTTTATTTATAAAACACAATCTTCCAAAGTTCGGGTTGCGTCTTATATGGGACATCCTGTAGAGGAAATTTTTTATTCCGCTGTATCATCTTTTTTTGGCAAAATAAGGTGGCAATCTGAGAACTCCGGGGGAACATGCTTTTCCATAGGAAATGACAGAGTGACAAAAAGAATATTAAAAAAAAAACCTTCGGTAGAATAAAACGTAGTGGGAGTGTTGCACTATCGGTCGTTCTTCGTTAATCTTGAACAGGATCAGAATTAATTATCCCAAAGCACATAGTTTCCCTTTCGCACGGTCCGTTGTACGCAGGAATCCCGACTATCTCCTGGCTAACTATTTTTTTTTCTAAGTCTCCTTCCTTCCAAGACATGCAAGGCTCCTCACCATTGCAATCACATGGGCTACTACTGCAAGCTAGAAGAATATAGCTTATTCTTATGTTCCCATAATTGTATACATTTTTTTTCATTTTACGCAGTGATTTCTTTCTTTCTTTCTCAAGCCCACCTGGACTGCTGCTGCAGCTGGTGTTGATGGTGATGATGATGATGAGGTTGAGAGTAATGATGATGAAGAAGCAGATGATGATGATGATGAAGAGGGTTGGGATCTAGAAGGAGGCGTTTCCTCTGTTGATGTTTCACGATCCCTGCTCCATATACGCCATAGCCGAAGCCGTAGCCATAGATCGCCTCCTCCTCCGCATCGCTCAGACAGCTTGATGGCTATATGTGAGAGAAAAAATTAAGTACTCTTCATCTATCTAAACTAAATATTCTAAAACACAGCAATAAATAACTAAAACTTGAGAAGGGACTCCTGAGAAGACAGCAGGTAAATTAAACATTTTCGTATTCATTCATACCAAATGCTATACTCAATGTAAAATTTATTCAATTTTCTGGCATAAAATGGATCTGGTAATGTGAAAGAGCCTCACACGCTATCGTGAAAAGACGTGAAAGATCCGATTGCTAGACACTGCTGGTAAATAAAAGAAACTTCTAGCTATAAAAGAAAACCAGAAGTGACCACCATAAAAAAGTATTTCCAAACTCCCCTCTGCTGATCAAGCATTACTATGGAGGTCACTGATGGGGGTAGTGTTTCTGCATCGTTTCTCTTCAAGGGCACTCTGCTCAGACAATCTCTACAGTATACACGACTTTTGGTCCCTATTCTCGTCATGCATCATCCCATGCAGCACCTTTGGTGGCACAATGATTTCATGATAATGACATCATTATCCTTGATTCGCCATGAAACTCTTGACAGGAAACTTCATGGGAGCAACTTTCCTGAAATAATGAGTTGTTCAAGGATGTCCAGAATGCCTGGATTGTCTTCATTATTGACATGAGCAACACGTGCATCAAGAAAATGCCTCACAGAAATACAGTGATTGAAGCCGAGGGTGGTTCTACCTGTTAGGGGGCACGCTCAATACTTTCAACATCCTATTATTATTGCTGAGTTTGCACCATGTTTTTCATGAATACATGTTATTTATTTTAGAAATAATATTTCTGATTGTGCCAACTTATTTTAAACAACGGCGTAGATCAAACATCTATTCAGCAAAAGTTTCTGAAACATATATTATGTTATACACCATTTGAAGACATTTTACAGGGTGAACCAACCAGAAGAAAGACACCATTGAAAAGCATCCGGAAAAGTAGAGTGAAATTTTCTTCGTTCGCTGGGAACTAACCGAGGATATGTTTGCTCTTTTTGTACAAGTACTGAATTCGTCCAGACCTAGTTGTAGCATCAAAGGTATCAATACATTTTTAATTCTCTTCAACAAGTGGTAAACTGATGCTATGCGCCTTGTTAATTGCTAATGCATATTCGCAGTTTTTTCTATTTTTTTATAATTAGAAATAGAATCAATACATGAAGTCGCAGATTCAAGCCAAACAACAAGTTCAGCTCTCCAAGCATGCCACTGACCAGATCCCAATTTAAACCTAAAATGATCGATAGGGAGGCAATAGCAAATTGATGTAACTTTTATGCTTTAGCGAGAGATGTGTCGTTGAATGCTCTCAACAGCAGCAATAGGAAGCAAGCTAACCACTGACAGACATAGACAGACAGACAGGCTTTACAGGACTAAAAGTGGTCTCTATCGTTTTAAGGAGGCTCACTGATAGGTATCACATGGTTTCCAAATAGGCCTATTTGAACCACCATGCGATTTTATGTTATTTCTTCTCAATCTATAGACCACAATCGGCTCCGGCACCGGTACCGGCAGATAGGTTTGAGATCAAAATCTGCCATCGCCCACCAGCCAAATGTGGCCATCAGTACAGCCCTTATACAGGGTGTCCCAACTGAAAGTAACCCAGTAAAGTAATTCTGTCTTGATTGCTCTTGGAGGCCGTCTTCCGCCTTAGTTGCGATGGTTGGTTGTGGTACCGCAGGAAATGCTTAAAGACTCATGCGGAATGAGGGGACTTCGACAGTGATTTTGTAGACAGTCATTCGTAAGCCTTTCAGAATCATTAGGCCTTGAAACCCAGTTGAGACAATCGACGTGTTGACCGACGGGGGCCGTTCTCGATTCGTGTTCGTATGTCATGAGCAGTTTCCTCGTCCCGCACAGTTCGAACGCGAGTTGGTGTCTCATCCCATATGGAATCTGCTTCCCGCTACTGACTTCTGTTTGGCACGTTTTGCTGGCACTTTCACATCGGGATACTTCTCCACGAAATTTTTAAAATAAATCTTGTAAGATTCGCTTTCAATTATCAACAATAAATATCCGCTGCTGTAATGAAAACCGAATTGCTCACAACACTGACTGCTTCCTGCTCGTGAAGCACTAACACGTACCGGTCTGGAAGTTTTCGCAATTTGACTAACCCCTATCACCCTACCTGCCGACACGAGTCATGACCGCATGAGTCTTTAAGCATTTTCTGCGGTATCGCAACAAACTATTGCAACTATGGCGGAAGACGGCCTCCTACAGGAAACAAGACGGAATGACTTGCCGGGCTACTTTCAAGCGGGACACCCTCTATATACGATTACTTCATTTCAAACAAAGCGTTTGAAATGTGCCTACGAGAAATAATTTTGCATATGTACGAGGTATTTCCTAAACGTCCTCCGAAAAGTACATGTATTTGTATATGAAAAGCTTTCCCTTATGTTTCGTCCCAACACCGAATATTTCACTAGTCATAACCCGAAAAGCATTCACGTCTTCTTCATTGAGGCTAATCGACTTCTGTCCAATAGCATCCCAATGAAACTGAAAGCTGGAATTCAACAGCCAGATTTGGATAAATAATAATGGTGCGTCCTGTCATCCTTCCTCACACAACTTCACCACCCAAAAAATGCCCACATTTCCCGATATACCAATTTTCAGGGAGTTCCATTCATAATATTCAAATGAGGCACACCAAACGAATTTGGTATCCCAAGTATCAGATGAAGGAGGGGAGACACCCAGTTTCTCTTTATCAAAATTTTAAGCGAATTTTGTCTTATAGATTTATAAAGGGACAACGTTCGAATTTCAAACAGCCGCTCTACATCAATAATAGGGGATGCGATCCGCCATTTGGAAACCCTCACTAGCTTGCATGCATATTTTCAGCGAGATTCGCAACTTAAAAGCCTTGTGAAACACGCCCTTTGAACTCCAAACGGTATTGGATGAATAGGGAATACTTTTGGATTCTGAACTGGATGAGGAACGGCTCGATAGGACCGACCCGGTCCGTGGATCTGGCGCTTTCAGCTAGGTTGCCAATCAAGATCCCGTTTGGGTGTGGGCGAATACGTCAACAGTTCTGCAGCTTAGAGGCCTGCGCGGGCTGCAGGCCAGACCGATAGTCCCGACACGACCAGCGGGTCGGGTCCGTAAAGCTCGGTCCAGCGATCGAGTTTCTGGTTCGGAGTGGCCATGATTAGAATCGGTCAGTTCGGCTCGGGTTCGGAAAAACCGACCTGCGCAGGCCTCCGGCGGACAGAGAGACAGACAGGAGTACGAACGTCAGCTACTACATAGATATGATGAGTTAAAGGATATTGACACAATCAGGCAACACTGGCCATATTGGTGTCTCTACGAAAGAGCAATGGCAGTAGGAAGCCCAGCTGTTCTGCAAGATGGGTAGGAATATTTCGTTGGAGCGGTGGCCAATGGAAACTAACACTAGTTCTTCTAAGCCTTTCCCTTATACCTTGATGAGAAGGCAAAATCCATGAATCAGAGATACCAGCTGGCATGCTCATGAAGCGGGAATGAAGAGGAGGGATTTCTCATTCCTTCCCAGACAGGGTAGGTGATTTAATAACTTTGACTCGCCGGTGTTAACTGTCATCATAATTCCATGCCAAGGGAGGGAAAGAACTCCCTTCATAAGCAGGATATACCTGTCGTATATCCACCATGGGGCCTTTACGTCCTTCTAACTCCACGCCTACATCCCCCTCCCTCCATTCTTCTAACCACACCGATTGCAGGAGAATTTCTTCAGGACAGAAATGTGATAAAGTATTTCCATGATCTGCAGTGAGAATAGACTCAGAAACGAGATACAAGGCAGGTGCGTTCAAAAATCCTGTACATACAGAAATTGTCAATCCCGTAAAGCACCAGTTGTCTTACAAATGGAAATACATGCTCATCAGAATTCAAAGCAAAATATAAGGTATGTGGCTCAATTGAAACTCATTCTGAAATGTAACAGCAAAAATAAAATGCGAGACACACTGGCTTTGTAAAAAATCAGGTACTATACATTGATCCCGACACCTATCAAAAAAGAGAAACCCAAGTTGAAAACTTCCTGGGGCCCTGAAAATATTTGTTTGTTTCCCCCCCCCCCCCCCAACGATAGACCCATCCGTGCCTGGAAATGGTTTGCTTGGAGATGATCCCCACGAAGCAGGATTTGGCGGAGGAAGATTGGATTCGGGGGAGAGTGAAGGGCTGTCACTGTCATCTCCGGCTGGAGGAGGAAAAGGAAGGGGAAGAATGTAATAAAGGCGGAGTGAATTGACTGACAGGGAACACCAGATGCTGTTCCGCTTGACTCAAGAGTCTGAGACAGATGGAACAGAGACTAATAGACAGGAGAATAGCATGACAATGAATGGGATTTGACTCGCGCCATCCGGATATACATCTCTCTCCCAAAGCTCACAAAAAACATGGACTATTTCTTTCGAAACACATATCTGCCAATCTAAGAGCTAGGAGACGGATTTCATAGGAAAAATTAGAGGGAAAAAACGCACTTTTGAAAAATAGAAGCTAAAAAAAAGTAACTGTAAAGGTCATTAAAAAATCTGTCACTGATCCGCAGTGCAACCTGTGCCATCAGGCTTGAGTCTTACCATGCATTCCGTCGCGAGGCTGGTCGAGCTAATTGATTGTTGACTGAAACTGGCATACGGACTTAAGCCAGGATCGCTTCTGAGATATTGGGTAATGCCGTGCCTCTTTAATATATGCAGCTGTAGCAACTGACAGCAGAAACAATTGTGGATAGGGTTTGTTTAGTCAGACTTGCCGCCTCAACGCAGGTTGCCTGACAATTTTCTAAGATAGGATTTTTCGTTGTCCTTTCTCTTCTCAACTTCCTTAAACTTAACCCCATACCAGCAAGCGTTTTTACCATAAATTAGCATTTACACTTCGGTCTTTCTGTTCTGTGTTTCTGGGGTCGGAATATGGACATTTTCTGTCTGTTGTCGTTGGGTGGTTTCGGCCAGAATCAGGACCATCGAATAACTTCTTTATGATACATAGGCTATATATACAGGGTGTTCATAAATTATCATTCCTATTTTGAACGCAAATTTAAAAAAAACTAATAGGCATACAAAAATGCAGTTTGCACCATATTTTAGCCTGACTCAAGAGTTTTATTTACATGTCAGTAGACTTCCACATCTGCTCCGTTAGTGGCTCTCAGCACGTCCAACAGATATTTCAATTTCAGTCCACGTTCGCTGCAATATGTCCACAGTCACACTGGCGATAGCGTCCGTTTTCCTGGTCGGTAGTTCCACGATGTTTTTTTTTTTTTTTTTTTACTATAGGAGCAGTTTGTGGTCCCACAACCGAAGTAAATACAACCTTAAACAAGCCATCGTCCCGGAAACGTCTGGTATAGGAATCGCCTGACCAGCTAACTCCAGTGGGGTGGCGAATCATCTTATTGAAAGATGATTTAAAGTTGTATTTACTTCAGTTGTGGGACCACAAACTGCTCGCTCCTATAGTAAAAAAAAAAACAAACAAACAAACAAAAAAACATCATGGAACTATTGACCAGGAAAACGGACGTTATCGCCGGTGTGACTGTGGACATATTGCAGCGAACGTGGACTGAAATTGAAATATCGGTTGGACGTGCTGAGAGCCACTAACGGAGCAGATGTGGAAGTCTACTGCCATGTAAATAAAACTCTTGAGTCAGGCTAAAATATGGTGCAAACTGCATTTTTGTATGCCTATTAGTTTTTTGTTTAATTTGCGTTCAAAATAGGAAAGATAATTTAGGAACACCCTGTATATATTAAAGGAAACAGACGTTTGGCAGGGAGAGCAGTGAAGCGAAGCCTGGACCATCCATCACGGGGAAAGACGAAACTCGTGTTGCTCAACGGAACAGAAACTTCCACAGTGCAAGGAAAGTCCGGGAGAGAAAACTAAAAGCCTTCCGCCCCCTCCTCTGTCATCTTCCATTAATCTTGCAAGATTTTCCCCTCAACCGTTTCTGGTTATTTAGTCAGGGACTATTGGCGTTGAGTTTTGAAAACTATCCATACCTTATCATTTGAGCGAACACGACTGCTCTCTGGGACTAAGAGGTTTCAAGCTTGTTTTTCATGCTCTCGTTACCAGATTCTCCTATTTCCTTTTTATTCCTTGACGCAGTTCGACTTCAGAAATGTCGCATTTAATTCCCTCTTTTTTAATTTCATTAAATATTTATCAACTGTTCCATATTTTCATGAATCAGTGTTCGCAATTTTTCTTAATTCTCATGATTTTCAACTCGTTATTTGTATAAGTCATTCAATACAGTTCCCATCTCAGTTTCTCTTCTTCCACATTAGGCTTGAAAAGAACCAAGAGCAAGTGCCCAAGGGAAGAGGAAGGACTTACTGAATATTTCCCAGGGACGTAGATTCCCTCGGGATGGGATTGAGAGGAAGGGGAAGGGAGTTGTTGATGACTATGTTGATCAAGTCCCTGAAGGAGAATGAGACGGTCTTGAACCCGGCTCCATTCCTCCATCCTCAGTCGTTCCAGGATCTCGAGGACGTCCGCATAGTGGGTTCCGAATTGGTCCGCGTAACAGCTCGCCAACCCTCCCAGGTTCCCTGCGCTCCCATCCTATGACGAGCATGTATTCAAGATCTCACATGTGCGAAAGAAAGCATGATTATGCATGGGCAACATTCGGGAAACTGAAGAAACTTCAGCTGGAGGAAGGGGTAGCCTGTTTCACATCGTCATATAGCTCATCTGCATTCATAAGACTTGTTTTTATGCATGAACGCCTTTTCATGGAATAAATTGGGCAATACATTTTTTCTGTACTTGCGAATTTTGAGCAAATTCGGAGCAACCAAACGAAATTTCTCCATACATCAGACCTTCAAAACGGGAGACGAGATCTTCAACATCTTTCAACCTACCAGATTGCAAGAAAATATAACATTTCACCGATTTAACTCTTTAGTAGCCAAACTTGTCTTCCCAGACTTACTACCCCATAGGTCATTGGATGATCTTTTGCAGCCTGAGATCCCACATGAAAGGAAGCTGACACTATCAATAGGTCAGTGCGGTGCTAACATGAAATGAAGGATGTGTCCGTATTACCCCAATTCGAGATGGCTATATTCCCCCATATTGGCTAGCATGACAAAATTGACAACACTGTCTGCAAACCGCCAGTGAAGGGGCTAGCACTTTGCACAAGCATTCTGAAGAGACCATAAAAGAACTTTGAAGAAATGGTTTCTGTACCCATGCTGCTATTAGGAAATGTATGCTTAAGTTGCTCAAGGCTCATATTAGTTTCAGGGTCATGAGTCAAAGAATAAGAACTTTGAAGAAATGGTTTCTGTATCCATGCTGCTATTAGGAAATGTATGCTTAAGTTGCTCAAGGCTCATATTAGTTTCAGTCATGAGTCAAAGAATCGCATGCATATGACTTTCAAGACATCGATGTATCCCGAATTCCTGTAAGAACTGGATCAATGAACAGGTCTAAAATACTTCGACAATTGCATGTACTCTTCGATAGAACTACGTTTTAAATTCGCCCAAACTTATTATTCAGTCTGTAAGGGGATTCATTGTGAAGGGCCATATTCCCCCAAGTTACCCTATGGGGATTGCACAGGCCGGGCAGATTCGAAAAAATTTCCTCACTAATAGCAAGGCGTCTGGTGTCTGGTCCAAGCATATTCTTACTTATTACAACACCGTCGCTCAGTGGTGCCAGGGCGCACGCGGGAGGTCCAGGTTCGAATCCAACCGGCGGCAGGCGGGATTCTCCTGGGCCGACAGTTCACCCGGCTGCTTTCGGGTACTACCTGCTCTCCCTTGGGCTGAAGCATAGGCCACTCTGTGCTCCATTGTGTGAGAAGTAGGGGCTTGGTGCACCTCAATAGCACCCGCCACATCGGCCCTGGCGGCCCGATGTGCAGAGATGGAGGGCCTAGGGCCGGAGCGGCATCGAAGTTGCCACCACCTTCCCCGGGCCCGTGAAAACAGGAGACATTATGACAGGAAGCGTGGGAAGGTGGGGCAATGCCGTCAGGGATGTCCGATTTAGAATTCCCTTTCTTCTACTCTGTGTTGCCACTTGTGGCATTTGTCCTTGTCTGTGTATGTCCCGTCTTACTTGCTTTGACTAATACTTCTTTCCTACATGCGACCAAGTCGGGTCGGAGTTACACCTTATCTAGTCAAAGTGATTCGTCGCTGTGATTTCTTTTAATATTGTGTAAATCGCCAAGTTTTTTTGCTATCAGGTTCTTTCCAACGATTTTCGTGCGCACGTGAAATACAAGGGGGCGAGGGAAATTGCAGATATTCTTTCCTGGGAGATCCTGAATTACCTGATTTCTTTTCCACATTAAGGGTAAGGATTGAATTTGATGATGTGTTTAGAGCATAAGTATGGGAGAGGGAAGAGAATAGAGAAAGTTTCCTATCAAAGCGTGGACTCCGTTCTGTAGATCCATGATTTGATAGGAAATAGGAAATTTTATAGGAATATCACAGGCCTTCTTTTAAAACCGTCACACGCAGTGACTTTTCTTTTAAAACACGACATTATGACACTGCAGTCAAGAATGTTGCAATAAGCATACTTCCATTGCATGCAGACGTTTAGGCGAAAAATGGAAAGGATCTGTTGAGTAATGCTGAAACCGCTGCCTCCCGAGGCGCGGAAAGTGGAATTTTCTTGTCGACGTTTCAACGACTGTTGCTCTTTACTCAAACAGCCTAGAGACTTCAAAACTTGTATGATACAAATTTCAGATGGTTTTTCTGTGATACAAAAATATTTAAAAACCTAGCATTTTTTAAGTTGTACAATGCCTCAAACAAGGCTCTTTTTTGCGCCACCCTGTATAAGGACAGACATATCTTCTACTCTTGAGGACTAAATGCGCAAACATTTACTCAGTTTTCTTTCTGCTTCTTTTACCATAAGAGGAAGAAACCCTTATGGGTTTCTCCCCTCCACTAAAAGTCCACTAAAACCCCGCTTGTTCTAGCGGAGACCTAGTGCTTTTATACGATTTACTAGTAAATGCGTCTCCTCTCTCTTTAAAAATGAGTTCCGGGAGAAATCTCCCCAGCACTTCGTCCTTCATGAAACCTGGTTATAAGGAGGAGAGGTTGGGCTGAAACAAAATTGACAATGACGGGTCATGGGGAGCACCCTTGTTTGCTCTTCTCAAAGGAGCGGAGAGGGGGAAGAGAATACGGAAAGCGGCGTTCCCTCCTTCCATTTTCCGCATATGGATGAAGGTGCTTGATATTCACGACATGTTCAGGGTTCCATGTCAACGTCAAAAGGGCAGAAAAAAGGAAATGGAAAAAAGTCACCATGACAAGGCCATGCGACATCGCACGATAAAGGTCCCTGCCTGAAATCAGCATTGGTCCTCTCTCGTTACTTCCTGTTTACACGTTCTCTCAGATGGGACACAGGACAGCAGCTGTCCTGCCCCTTCCCCCCCCCTTTCGCCTCTGAAGGAATGGTCTGCGATCACATGCCCAAGTGTGATTGCTAATGATTTTGTCAACACCCGAATTATCATTTCCTCGCTCCACACTGGCCATTGACACCAACAAGGGCCAAAGAGGGCTAGTCTAATGACCGGTAGGCCTACGAATGAGCTTGCGGAGTACAAAATATAAAAACGAATTCAATTCAATAATAGATTATAAAGAGAGTGCAAAATGATTTAAAATTTATTAAATTTAAGTAATAACAAAATAACCTAGACCAGTGGTGCACAACCTTTTCCCCTAGAGGGTCAAATTGAGATTTCGGCTCATGTTCGAGGGGTTCAAGGGCCGCGACCCTCGAACATGAGCCGAAATAGGCCGCATATGAATATGGATCTTTAGAGATCAGAGGCATCCTAGGGGCCGCAGAAACGGACTTCGCGGCCCGCAGGTTGTGCATCACTGACCTAGACCCTTGTATTAAAAGTCTAAATTATAAAACGACAAGATTATAAATATGACATTCCTTGGGTTTGACCGTGGATTTTAGTTTAATAAAACCTAAAACATGGAGAATTTTCCGGGAAGCGGCAGGCTGGAATAGGACATAAGTAAAGCCGGTTCGTCACGGGAGATTGAGCTCTGTGGGAGCACGAGGGAGAGAATGAGAGAGAAATGCTAAACAGAGAGAGAGAGAGAGAGAGAGAGAGAAAAAGCGAGTGGAAATGAGTGGTCTCTCGAGGGAGACATGCCTCCTGCGAAAGATAAACATCGTCCAATCCCCCCCCCCCCCCCTTCTCAGTTCAGACCCCAAAATCATTTCCACGGGAAGGTATCAAAACAAGGGGGGGGGGAACACATGCTGATGTGTAACATGCGACAATTTCCAGCAATGTGAATGTCCCTTGCGACAGAAAAATGCATGATAAAAAATAACACTTCGAAGAGGAGCATTTAATTACCATGAAAGAATGCAAAGACAAGATCGAGGGTTAAAAATGAAACGAGTTTCCACCAGAGGATCAGATATTGTCAGACCGATTTTACAAGATTTGTTTCCATTTGGAAACGGTTTAGTGGTAGTACCTTGCAAAAATGAGTTCAATGAATCTGAAATTTTATTAATTTACAACCTTAACAATATTACTTTTACAATTTACAATAGCATCGCAGCGAGAGAAGGCTGATCGAGTCCTTAAATATTCCCGCTCAGCACACAATCGGTAGGAAAGAGATACGTCGCTGACGGCAGCAGAAGCATATCTCTCGTCCCCTGAGCAAGAAATTTAAAACACTTGGTAACGCGTCTTCGGACCCAATCCTGTTAACTGACGTCTTGGTCCTTCGACCCTAGCATGAGACTGGTGAGTGAAACTAAGTAGTCATATATAAAGCTCTTAAGAATGCTTTCAAGCTGTTACGATGCATTCAACTGAGTAAATGGTAGGTCTAGTTCATACAGGGTGAACCAAAAGTAACAATGAAATTAACACAACTTTTGGGCAGTATATGTGCAACAAGATGTGAAGTTCCATTCCTCTGCGCTACAAATGATGTCGGTAGTCGAATGCTGTTAGCATAAGCTGATTATTCCTGTCGGGCCAACCGGTACAATCGAGGAAAACCACAGTTTCCTCTTCCTATTCAGCGAGGAAAGTGACAAAAAAAGGAAATAGCAGATAATTCAAGGAGATGGACCACCCAAGAAGATACTTCTCTCTTCTGCTACGAAAAAAAAGTATTTCCCAGGCCACAAAGGAAACCCCACATGCGCACGCACACCAGAACCCATAATCAGACCGGTCCCCTTTCCAAATGCGTAGGAACGGGCCTAACAAAAAACAAAAATATTATTTAAGAAACTGTCTTCCTTATTCGTAGCAGTAGATGAGATCGGCGTGTATTCCCACATGATATGGGGAGGGAATACCACCCAGAGAGAGCCAGAAATGAGGCTGGAGATGATTTACACCCGAGCCCGGATCTAATGACATAATGGGACGAGATTCCCTCGGCTGGGAACCAAAGTGCCTCGAAAAGTGCACACACAAACTGGCCTGGGCTACGCCTAAAATCCATGACAAAACATCGTTGAGACTTTCTCCAGTATGTTGTGGGCCTCTGTGTGTGTGTGTGTGTGTGTGTGTGTGAGAAGTAGGGGCTTGGTGCACCCCAATCAGACCAGGCCTCATT